>JAQQSO010004735.1:0-12549 GCA_028658305.1 Pachyuromys duprasi | reverse complement strand
CTGAGGACAAAGGGTCCCCCTCCTGCCTCCTTCCTCCCATCCTACATCCCTTTATTCAGGTTAGGATCTAGAATTGCCAACTCTACGCACTCCCTCCCACTTTATGAGAGGAACTCATGAGTACTTCCCCTAGACTCTAGAAGATTGGCCATGAGAATCTTCTAACTCTACAAAGGGTTTATTTCTGGGCTTAGGAACCTCACTTGGCTAGAGATGAAACTTTACTCAGACATCAACATTGAATTGTACCAAGACTGAAACCTGATCTCCACAGAGCAGGACTACCATCTGACAAAATTAGGGTGAAAGAAAGTAGCTTCAGGCCCTACTCAGAAAGGGCTGACAATGATTCCATACCAAAAACACTACCAACAATCAACCTAAGAATCTAAGTCCAATCACAAAAACACAAACATAAATAACCAATTCCAGAACACTGACTCAAAATCGGTCTAACAAAACACAACAAAAGCAAAAAGGTGAAAGGAACTAATTCATGGTCATAAATAATATTTCAATATTATTTAAATTTCAATATTATTGCTCTCAATGTTAATGCTTTCAATTCAATATTAATGCTCTCAATTCCCCAATAAAGAGACACAGATATTAAATTAGAAAATCTGATCCAAGCCAGATGGGGTGGCTCATGCCTCTAACCCCAGCACTCAGGGACACAGAGGCAAGCAGACTGCTGTGAGTTCCAGGCTAGCCTGGTCTACAAAGCAACCTGTGCAGATCTTGTCTGCTGGACCTGAGATATGAGGAAGGACCTGAAAGAATGGGGCTGAGTACAGTTTAATGATGTAGACAATCTTACTTAAGTTTCAGTGTAATTTTGTATATGAATGAAACAAAGAAAGCAATGATCCAAATAAGGTTTTTTTGAGTTTAAAAAAAAATCATGATCAGAAAAACATGTAATAAAAGCCAATAAGCATATAAAAATATTTAAAAAGGAGCTATTTCCCAAACTTTCTCAGGACAGACAAATTGAAATACAATTGCCTGTCATGTGCTGTAGGTTATACCTGGGAATGCAGAAAAGCAAGGCAGAATGCCATATCCAGATTCAGGATACACAGACTAGTTTGGGTTCTACAGCTACAATCTAACATCCAATAACAATAAACATGTCTTACAAATTGAATGTAAATATTTAACACATAATGTTCAAGAATAATTTATGGAACAAAATGCACCAAAGGTAAAAGGTCCTTTACCTTTTTTTTTCCTGAAGTTTCTCTCTGTTTCCCAAGGCATTGTTCACGAAGGGTCATTCTTTTGACCATGTTCTGATATGTGTGTGTGTGTGTGTCCACAGTTTAATCAAAATTTTAATTCAAATAACATCCTGTGAGTTAGAAGCAGTATTTAAAATCTCCAACTAAATAAAACCAAACATGAACAAACAAAAACCTAGCACAGGTGAATCAAGCACAGAATTCTAGCAGACTTTCAAAGAATAGCTAATACTAATACTCCTCAAACTCTTCTGCGAAGTAGGAAAGAAGAAAATTTCCAAATTTCTTTTATGAAGCCACCATTACTCTGATACCAAAATCAAGAAAGTTATGAATTAATATCTTTGATTATTAATACAGATGCAATAATTCTCAATAAAATATTTGGAGACCAACTTTAAGAACACACCAAAAGATTATCCACCACGATCAATCAAATTAGTTTCATCTCAAAGATGCAGGGATGCTTCAATGTGTATAAACCAATAAACAGAATCCATCATGGAAATAGGCTACGGTACAATAACCACACAATCATTTCATAAGATGCAAAAAAGACCTTTGAGAAAATCCAATATCCCATTATGATGAAAACCCTAGAGGGTCTAAGGATTTAGAAAACATATCCCAACATGATAAAAGCAATATATAGGAAACACAATCAACATCATCTTAAATACAGAAAAAAAAATCAAAGCACACCGACTAAAATCAAGACGACAAGGATATCCATTTCCCTCATTCTTGTAGAATATAGTACCTTAATTCTTGGCTAGAGCAGAAAAGACAAGTTAATGAGATAAAGAGGTTAGAAATAGGAAAGGGAGAAATCAGCATGTACTCATTTGCAGGTTTATACATAAACTCCCAAAGACTGCATGAGAAAATGCTTATAGGAGATAAACATTCAGCAATGTAGCAGAACACCAAATTAACATGCAAAAATCAGTCACCTTTCTACATACAAACGACAGACACACAATAAAGGAATCAAAGAAATAATATTGTTCATAATAGCCTCAAACAAAACTTAGAATAAATGTAACCAAACTTTTACCGAGAAATTGTCTTTTCCACAATGAAAATATTGACATGGAAAAATGCTAAAGGATGGAAAGACCTCCCATGATCATGAATTGGTAGAATTAATATTGTGAAAATGGCCATGCTACCTAAACAAATCTGTAGAGCCAACACAGTCCCCATAAAAATTTCAATGCAGTTCTTCACAGAAGTTGTTGTGGGGAAAGAACACTTATTCACCACTGTTGTGAGGGCAAATTGGTAGAACCAGTATGGAAGTCACTGTGGAGTTTCCTCAAAAGGCTAGAAACAGACTTACCACATGATACTGCTGTATCATTCTTGGGCATATATCCAAAGGAAATTACACCCTACTGTAGATGTATCTGCTTATCCATGCTCATTATTGCTCTATTCATAATAGCCAGAAATTGCAAATAACCTAGATGTCCATGAAGTGATGAATGAATAATGAATATGTTGTATATTACATCATAGAATATTATTCATCTGTTAAGGAAAAGGAAATTATGAAATTCATCATTGTGTAGATGGTACCGCAAGCTGTCATTCTGAGTAAGTGTTAAGCCTGAAAATTTTGAGAAGAATGACCATTTATAGAAAGCTTTATTTAAAACTGGACAGGAAAATGAACACTGGCCAGGTCTATACCTGGGATTCCCAGAGAAATGGTTATTACCTATGTTAGCCAAGTGCTTATAAAGGCAAACCCACAAGGTTACATACTTTCCGCCTTCATCTTCTTGGGAGCAAGCACACATCCTGATGTCCTCCCTGCCTGTGTATCTCCCATTTACATGTGATCAAGCACATGTAAACATCAAGCCTTGTTTACTGAAGTGAAAACACATAGCTTGTTATCCTACAAGAACAACAGACCCCAGCATTCCTTGGGCAAGTGGGGCTTACAGGTTAACTCTAGCCTTAACATTAGATAGCCCAGACCCAGACAGACAAATGTCACATGTATGCTCTCATTTGTAGGTGTTACCTTTTAATCTCCAGATCCGTATGTTTCATTTGAAATAGCCATAGACATCAGAAAATTACTAAATGGCATGGAGAAGGGATTTCAAGAGAGGCAAGATAGAATATACTGGTATGCAGAATTAAAGAGAAATTCTGGAATTTGAAGGGATACAGTGAAGTGGAGGAGGGGAAAACAGTGTAGACTAAGTGAATTGAGAGGGATAAATAACACTAAAACCTTTTTGAAAAGGTTGTATGGAAGCCTACTACTGTAGGTTTTCTGTTGCTTTAGTAAAACACGGTGACCAAAGGCAATTTAAGAATGAAACAGCATAGTTTGCATTGTGGTTCCAGAGGGGTAAGAATCAGTCAAGGTACCAAGAACTATGTCAGCTGAAACAGAAAACTAAAAGTTCACATCTTCACATGCAGTACTGTGGAGGATATGGCAATTTACCTAAGAAAAAGTCCTTGAGTGCCCCTACACATCTATGGGCAATGAATGATGGCTTCAGGATGACAGCAATGACTAGAGCAGAATTTCCGCTACGTTCCTGGTGTTTAGGGCAGACAGACAGTGGGGAGCATTAAATAGGCAGTTTGAAGCCAGATCATAGCTCTTCAAATTGTCAGTCATAACACCCTTTTTCTCAAAATCCCCACTCTGCTCAAGGAGCTAAGGGCTCCACTCTTCACTGTACATTACCCAAAGAGTACCAGTGCTGCTTGCCATAACAAAAGCATATCTAAGAAGAAAAAAAGGAAGCTAGAACAAAGGAACTATGAGAGAAGAAGGAAATACTCATTTGTGGATAGCGGAGGAATTCCTAAGTGTGTAATGTCCCTAGTGAATGGGTACTGTTGACAAGGGGACAGTCTAAAATGATAGCCTTAGACCCAGCAGGAAATGGCAACCCCAAACCCACCCATCCATACAGGTGAAGATCAAACAGAAATGTCAAAGCCTTCCTCTGGTCCATGTGTGGATGTTGATAGTATGTGGAGAAAATGTCTACCATATCTTACACCCTGAACTCCCTCAGATGTTTGTGGCCCATGATTGTTCCCCTACAGACACTGCTCCTACTGTGAGTGGCTAAACCTGTCTCGTTGATCCACCTGTATCTCATAAACCACAAATCCTTCTTTATCTGTATGCAAAACAAACAAACAAAACCACTTCTCTGTTAAACTCTATATAATTTATAGGCTGAACTTCAGGGGTGCTGTTGTTTCTCCATGAAAGAACCCAGTCGACCTACACCCAGCTTTTCTATGCATGCATCTATGTCTCTATCCTACCTTCATTCCTTTTAAATTCCAACTAGGTCCACCCCTGGAGCCATGCTAGATGTGTCCCTCATTGACCTTCAAGACTGTGGGAAAGATATAAACACGACAAAATGGGAATATAAAAGGTAACAGCAGCAGCTGGTCAAAATTGGTTTCAAAAACAATAACTGAAATAACAAATTCAATCAATGTTTTAAGGACAGACCTACAAAGCAGGAAGAGTTCCAAAAACTCTTCAAATAAAACTAAATGTGAGTTGACAAAGACAGAAAAGAGTGTGAGAAGGCTCATGATTAAATAGAAGTGTTAAGAATAAGAGGAAACAAAATAGGATTATTTTAATAAATAATGAAAGTATATTCCCCACAATTAGAAAAAAACGTTATATAAAGCCTCATATCAGAAGCAATGCAGTATGATAAATGTTTCCTAGAACACAGAGTTAGAGGGAAAGCTTAACAGGATAAGAAATTGTTAGAAACTCCAATTCTAATGTGACAAAAGTGAGCACGAAAGGAAGAACAAAGGAACAGGGCAATGTAGGTGCAGGGGTCTTTGTTTAAAGCTCATCCCATCTGTGAAGAGGAAAAAAATGGATGGAGGAGGAGAGCAGAAAATGGGAGTGAGAGAAGGAGTGGAGTGGAAAGGAGAGACAGAGAGAATGTTTCCTGGGCTGTCCCTACATTCACAGGTAGTAGAAACACTCTTAGGTGTGCCTGTGGAAGCAGGTGTGGAAAAGAAAATGAGGCTGAGATGTGGAATAGGTACAATTTCATTCTCTAGTTGAATGTTTAATGGAAAAACAAAAGCATTAGAAATTCACTCATAAAACTGACAAAAGAAGACAGCAGAACAATGATCTGAGCCTAGAGAAAGTTTCCTCACTCCCTTTTTTAATGGCAAGGTAGGTAGGTGTTGCCAAGCCCAGAGACAGGAAGGAATGGGAAATCTTAGGGGCTTGTAGAACCACCAGGCAAATATTCACAGTGAAAGGGTCTGCTTTATTCTTCTCTTGAAAATTCTGTGCCCATTCCTTGGCCATCCACTGTTCTTCTGAGACGCTTCCCTTAATGTTCTCTCTTAAATCTCAACCAAAACTGTTTGTAATCAAATGCCATTTTACTTCATAAAACAAAAAAAAAAAAGATTTGGATTTGTTCAGAGGAATAAGGCAAGACACACAAAGTGAAAAATAAAGTTTCAAGAGAGCATTTTCACTAGGTATAAATTTATACAAGTAACTCAGAAATCTCAAATAAGCTGCCCATGGAAAAACGTCTTAACTAAGACAGTGAGTCTTAGATAAAAACGAGTCAAAAAAGAGTCTTGGATCTAGTTGCTTAGCTCTCTGCATAGGAACTCAGAGGTGCCTTTTTACCCTATGGTTTAAAATTTCAGGCTATTTCGGGGGCTCAGGCATCCAACAGATGTCTCCCATATTTGGGATTTCTTTTCTCAGAATATTTTAGAAATTTAAAAATTAAAAATAGCATATGCTGAAAATTATTATTTAATACAACAGAGGTCTAATCCTGCAGGAACCTCAAATACACGTACAGCATATGGACACCAAATGTTCAAACAAAACTGGAGAAAACTGAGTGGGCTGAAAACAATTCTGTTTTTTTTTTCTTCTTTTTGCTGCACATCTGTTTTTCTCTATCCAAAGGCAAGTTAACAATGAGTAATAATAGCAATATTTTCACTTCTCAAAGGCAAATTATAATGAGTGATCATCACCATTGCTAATGTTTGTTGACTGAAAGTTCTCGACGCGTTCCAGGTGTTGTCTTAAGTGTTCCAACAGAAATTACCTCATTTACTTTGCATAGCATCTGCACACTTATGCTCACTCTACCTTTGCTTCTGTAATCTGTATCTGAATAGAACTTGCTCCAGTCCAAGGCCATCCCCTTCATTTTCATACTTGATCCAAGCCCCTATACTGACCTCAAGGACACACTAGAAATGTCTTTTTTGTTTGTTAAGAAAATATATATTACATGTTTCATTTTAAAATTTCTTAAATAATTTTTATTTTTTTAATATTAGTTACAGTTTATTAACTCTGTATCCCAGCTGTATCCCGCTCCCTCATTCCATCCCAATCCCACCCTCCTTCCCTCATCTACTCCCTACCCCTTTCCAAGCCCACTGATAGGGAGGTCCTCCTCCCCTTCCATCTGACCCTAGCTTATCAGGTATCCTCAGGCCTAGCTGCAAAGTTCTCCTCTGTGGCCTAGCAGGGCTGCTCCTCCCTTGGGGTTGGGGGAGAGGGGAGGTCAAAGAGCCAGCCATTGAGTCCATCTCAGAAATAGTCCCTATTCCCCTTACTAGGGTACCCACTTAGAGACTGAGCTACCATGGGCTACATCCGAGCAGGGGTTCTAGGTTATATCCATACATGGTCCTTGGTTGGAGATACAGTCTTTTATTAAATTTATTTATTCATTTTACATCCTGATCAAAGCCCCCCCTCCCTCCTCTCCTCCCCATCCTACCTTCCCATCCTCTTTCCCCTTTCCCCCTTCCCTTCTTCCCAGAAAAAAGAGAGCACTCTGCCCTGTTACAAATCCACTCCAACACATCAAGTTGCATCAGGACTAAGTGCATCCTTTTCCACTGAGGCCAGACAGAGTAACCCAGCTAATAGAAAGTAATTCAAAAGCAGTCAACAGAGCCCATGTCAGATACAACTCCTGCTCCACCTGCTAGGGACTCACATGAAAACCAAGCTGCTCATCAACTACTTGTGTTCTAGAACTAGGTCCAGTCCATGCATGCTCTTTGGTTGGTGCTTCTGTCTCTGTAAGCCCCCTTGGGCCTAGGTTAGCTGACTCTATTGGTCTTGAGGAATTCTTGTATCCTCCTGGTCCTTTTATCCTTCCCCATACTTTTACATAAGACTCCCCAAACTCCACCTAATGCTCGGCTGTGAATCCCAGCATCTGTTTTGATCTGCTGTTGGGTAGAGCCTCTCAGAGGACAGTTACGCCAGTCTTCTGTCTGCAAGCATTGCAGAGTATCATTAATAGGGGTTTGCTCTCCTGTGAGGTGGGTCTCAGGTTGGGCTAGTCATTGGTTAGGTATTCCCTTATTCTCTGTTCCATCTTTTTATTCTTGCACATCTTTAGGCAGGTAAATTTTGGGTTGAAGTTTTTGTGGGTGAGTTGGTGTTTCCACTTGGTATGTCTTACCTCATTCCGCTTGACCCTGACTTCTACTACTCAAATCTCTGATCCCCATCCCCATTCCTCTTCCCACACACTCTCCCACCCACTTCCTTCTCTTTATCCACTTTTGATGTCTATTCTATTTACCTTTCTGAGTGGGATCCAAGCAAACTCCTTGAGCTCTCCTTGTTACTTAGCTTCTTTGGATATGTGGATTGTAGTATGATTATACTGTACTATAAGGGTAATATCCACTTTTAAGTGAGTATATACCATGTTTGTCTTTCTAGGTCTGAATTACCTCACTCAGACTGATCTTTTCTAGTTCCATCCATTTGCCTACAAATTTCGTGATTTCCATGTTTTTAAAAGCTAAGTATTATTCCATTGTGCAAATGTACCACAGTTTCTCTATACAGTCTCAGACAGAGAGACATCTGGGTTGCTTCCAGTGTCTGGCTATTATGAATAAAGCTGCTATGAACATAGTTGAGCAAGTGTCCTTGTGGTATAATAGAGCATCTTTTGGGTATATCCCCAGGAGTGGTGTATCTGAGTGTTGAGGTCGAATTATTCACAAGTTTCTGAGAAAAGGCCAGTTTGATTTCCAAAGTAGTTGTACAAGTTTGAACTCCCACCAGCAATGGAGAGGTGTTCCCCCTGCTCTACATCATTACCTGCAAGAGCTGACACCTGGGCTTTTGATCTTAGCCATTCTGATGGGTGTAAGCGGAATCTCAGAATCCTTTTGATTTGCATTTCCCTGATGACTGAGGACGTTGAACATTTCATTAAGTGCTACTTGGCCATTAGAGATTCCTTGGTTTAGAATTCTGTTTAGCTCCATACCTCATTTTAATTGAGTTATTTGGATTGTTGGTTTTTAATTTCTTCAGTTCTTTATATTTTAGATTATTAGCCCTCTGTTAGATGTAGGGTTGGTGAAAATATTTTAGAATTTGGTAGGCTGCTGTTTTTTCCTATAAGAAGTGTCCTTTGCCTTACAGAAGCTTTTCAGTTTCATGAAATCCCATTTGTTATTTGCTGCTCTTAGTGCCAGAGCAGTTGGTATTCTGTTTAGAAAATTGTCTCCTCTGTCAATATGCTCTAGGCTATTCCCCACTTTCTCTTCTAATAAATTTGGTGTATCTGCTTTTGTGTTGAAGTCTTTGATCCGCTTGGACTTGAGTTTTGTGCAGAGTGATAAATATGGATCTATTTGCATTCTTCTTCACGCAGACATCCAGTTAGACCAGCACCATTTGTTGAAGATGCTTTCTTCTTCTTTTCTCATTGTGTGTTTGTTTCTGGCTTCTTTGTAAAAAATCAGGTGTCCATGAGTGTGTAAGTTTATTTCCGGGTCTTTGATTCAATTTCATTGCTCAACCTGTCTGTCAGTAAAGAGTTATGTTGGAATTTTAATGGAAATTACATTGAATATGAAGATTGCTTTTGGTAAGATGGCTATTTTTTACTATGTTAATCTTACTGGTCCATGAGCATGGAAGATATTACATCTTCTAATATTGTCTTCAATTTCTTTCTTCAAAGACTTGAAGTTATTGTCATACAGGCCTTTCATTTGCTTAGTTAGAATCACACAAAGATATATTTATATTATTTGTGGCTATTGTGAAGAGTGTTGTTCATCTAATTTTTTTCTCAGTCCATTTGTCATTTGTATAAAAGAGGACTACTGTTTTGTTTTGAGTTAATTTTGAATCAAGCCACTTTGCTGAAGGTGTTTATCAGCTGTAGAAGTTCTCTGGTAGAATCTTGTGGGTCACTTATCTGTACTATCATATCAGCGGCAAATAGCATGTTTTTACTTCTTCCTTTCCAAGTTTTATCCCGTTAATCTCCTCTAGTTCTCTTATTCCTGTAGTTAGAACTTCAAGTACTATATTGATTAGATATGGAGAGAGTGGAAAGCCTTGTCTTGTCCCTGATTTTAGTGGGGCAGCTTTAAGTTTCTCTCCATTTAATTTGATGTTGGCTGTTGACTTGCTGTTTCTTGCTTTTATTGTGTTCAGATGTGTACCTTGTGTCCCTTATCTCTCTAAGACTTTTAATGTAAAGGGGTGTTGGGTTTTGTATGTGTTTTTCTTTTTTAGAAATGTCTTTTTTCTTGTCCTTCATAAATATTTTTTTTCTGCTGGATCATTCATATGCCCATTGCAAAAACATTCATTATTACTATATTAGTTGCTTTTCTCTGTAATAAACATAGACCAAAAACAATTTAGGAAAGAAGTTTATTTCTTCTTACAATTCTCAGGTCACCATCCATCACTGAGGCAGTTGGGCCACGAATTCAAAGCAGGTACCTGGGGTCAGGAACTGAAGCAGAAATTAGAGAAGAATATTAATTCCTAGTTTGCTCTTCCTGGCTTGCTCAGCCTGGTAGTAATATCACAATGGACCAGGCTCTCCCACATCAATCATTAATGAACAAAATGTCCCATAGACATGCCCAAAGACAAGTCTTATGCTAACAGTTCCTCAGTTGATGTTCTATTTTCCAAGATGTCTACTTTGTGTCAAGTTAAACAATTAAACAAAGCTATGACTTGTCAACAAAGGGGACAAATAAGGACCTGAGGAGATAGCTTAATCAGTAGAGTGAAAGCTGTGTAAACATGAGGAGCTAAGCTTGAGTCTATGACATACCAAAAGCTTCTTGCAATCGAAGCTTATTATCCCAGCGCTGGAGTGTGGGGGGAAGATGGGTGGATCCTCGAGCTCTTTGGCCATGCTGCCTATCTAAATCCAAACTGAGTGGAAGACCCTGTCTCAGAAAACAAGGGATTGAGGAGACACCTGAAGCCAACCTCTGGACTTCATAAGACTGTGCAGGTGCAGAGATGGGGAGTGCACACACACACACACACACACACACACACACACGAGAACAGTGGAGTTTGTGGCGGTGAGAAGGCTTCTCACCTTGTATTGGAGAACCAGAGGGAAGGCAGAACCAGAGGGAAGATAGAACCAGAACACAAGCTAGACACTTCAAAGACCCAAACTGCTTCCTCCAAGTAACTCTCATTTCCTAAAGGTTGCACAGCCTTTAACTAGCAAACAGGACTAGATAGGAAGCCAGCTTTCAATAAAAGCCTGTGGCAGTATTGCTAGATTGAGCCCATAAGAGAACATATAAGCTTTCTCTGTGTCATGAGAGAAACACACCTTAACTAGTCAGAAACACACACACACACACACACACACACACACACAGGAGAGAGGGATGGGGGAGAGACTATTCTTTCTACTATACATATTATTTTACCTGTTTCTCTTTGACAAGAGCAAAAAATCCCATGGGTAGTCTTATTCTTACCCTTTCCCTTCTTACTCTTTCTAATCCCCTTGCTAATCTTTCATTGATAAGCCTTTATGCATCTACTCTATACTGTCAGAGCCTTTGATTTTACCAGGTACCAGATAGTGGTCTATTCTTTCTTTTCACAGTAGTGATCTGGTGATTCTGTCCTTGAAACATGTTCTTGGTTGAAGTCTACAACACAGTTGCTTCTTAACCTTTGCAGCACACTCTCTCTACTTCCTTTGCCCAGCATACCAATTTAAAACCAGTGTTTCTCAATTCTGGCTACAAGTGAGAATCAGTTTTGAAAAACAAATTGATGTCCAAGCCCCTAAGTAGATAATTAAATAAGAACATCTAAGGGTTCAATATCAGGTTTAACCAGCTCTCTGAAAAGGTCCCAGAAATTTCTAAAATAGTCCCAAGGCTGAGAACTACTGGAACCCACGGCATATATAAGGTGGTCTACCAGACTTCTTATGTCTTTCACATGCACTTTTCTAAGCAATTTCATCTTAGGTGTTGCCTTCAAGCACCATCAATACTTAGGATCTTCTAAACCTTTTCAGAGAAAACTTGGGCTGCTATTCTCCTAAAGGCTAAAACTTTATACAGAACTTCCTAGTGCCCTCTATATTCTGATGTATTACATAATTACCAAAGAAAACCTGTCCAAAGCTGACATTCAGTTTCTCCTTTCTAAGATCGCTTCTTCCGTATTTATCTGCCTGTTAGTAATCAGCAATTAATCTTTCCTGCGACAGGGTTCCTTGTGCAAGTAAATGTTCCTGTTTTGGACACATCGTTTGTGCTGCCTTCACTGTTATCTCACATCTAACCTGCCAGCCAATTCTAACAAAAACCCATCAAAAACGCCATTACTTCCACCATCATTCTCAATGGCACAGCATGCATCAACCTCTGTCTTCTTTCTTTAAACATAACAGATCTTACCACTATTGCTAAAATGTAATGTGCACAATGAACCATTTACAATAAAAATAAAATCATGCCATTTCACAGGCCTGAGAAACGCCTGACAGCATTGTATTAGTTAATTTTCTATGGGTGTGAATAACAACTGAGACCAAGGCAACTTATAGAAAAAAACAAGAGTATATTGGGAGATTACAATTTCAGAGAATGAGTCCATCAGTCATGACAGTGGGGAGCGTGAGAGCAGAAAGGCAAGCATCGCACAGTGGCAGTAGCTGGGGCCTTATATCTTTACCAAAAAGTACAAGGCAAAGAAAGTTGAATGGGAATGTTGGGGGAATTTAAAACCTCAAAGTTCTGCCCTTTGTGACATACCTTTTCCAACAAGGTCACATTTCCTATTGCTTCCCAGGTAGTTCCACAAGCTGGGGATCTAGCATTCAAATCCATGAGACTAAGAGGGCCATTCTCATTCAAACCACATCATCTAACTCCCCGAACCCCTAGGCTTGTGGTCATATCAAAAGTATTTAGTCCCTTGGTCTTTCACAATCTTTTTTTT
>JAQQSO010004734.1:0-12549 GCA_028658305.1 Pachyuromys duprasi | reverse complement strand
TAGACTAGTAGTTACCATGGTCTGGAAGAGGGAAGATTAAGACAGGATAAGAAAAGGAAAGATGTTTGTTCAAAGGCACCAAGTGTCAGACTGGAGAAGTTTTACTGAATGATTGTTTTGTGTGGTGATCATGATCAAATGTATTGTGTATCTTAAAGTAGTTCACACATACACACATGATCACAAAAATGAGGTACTTGGGTATCAATCAACTTTGTTAAATATAGAATGAATAGAAAGACCAAAATATTACATTTTCATATACACAATATTAATGTTAGTCATTTAAAACAGATACATGGATAGACAGACAAATGGATAAACAGACAGACAAACCTAGGATGAAGATCTGGTGTATAAACACCTTCAGGCAGAAAGGACTGGTAAGTCTCAGCGACAGAAGGACTTCGAGGCAGAAGGCAATGGTGTTGGAGAACCAGTGTCAAGTACAAATACTGCTTAGTGATCATAGCAATAGAGACCTCAGAGAAGTGGAAGGGATAAAGCCAGGCTGGGGTCAGTCTGAAAGCTGACGGGCGTCACAGAAACAGCAGAGAGATGAGGGAATTTCTTTCATTTTGTAAGTGTCAAGCTTATTCTTGCCTCAGGACCATTGGCTCCTCTTATCAGTGTCTGAGATCTTCCCTGGGTGCCAACATGGCTAGATTCTTCCTATAAAATAGATCTGAATCTAACTTCCCCAGACTGGCCTCTTTGTCACCCTCTGAAGCCTCCTGCTCCCTGACTCAGCCACTCCATCACATCTTCCGCTTTATTCAAGTTTCTTTACTCTAGGGCATCTGCATACCCTGTCCACCTGCCTGTTCATCATTGCTCCCACCACCAGAAAGTCAGCACTTTTAAAAAGCAGAGCTGTGTTTCTGCAAAACAATAATGATTTGTTGCGCAGATTCGATAGAGGAGATGAGGAATGTGCTTGACTAGAAAGGGAATAAATATTATTGGGCAGACTGTTGAGGGACTTCCAAAAAGACAGATGGAGAAACAATTTCTTATGCTGCAGGAAAGAGTAGGTAATGAGAACACATAGTTGGAGTGAGGAACTGAGGGGTAGAGGGATCCACAATCCAGAAAGGGACTTGTTAAAGACACAGAGGTTGTCTAGATCCCCAAACAGGACAGAAATAGGCCAACAGGGGTTAAGCATTTGGAGCAACAAAGCAAGGGATTAAAAGTTGAATAGTGAGCTTAAAAGGGGTGCTGGTGGCAGGTTGGGATGGTGTCACTGTGGACAGGAGATGAAGCTGAGGAAGGACGCAGGGAAGGCACTCCAAACATCACATCGGTACACCTGGGCTGGAGATCAGAAGACCACAATGATGTCAGCGTGGAAGTTCAGGGTCCTTCCTCCCTGCTTCCCTCCCACTCTTCCTTTCTCCCTCTCTCATTCCTTTCCTCTCACTTCTCCTCTTACTCCTCCTCCTTTTTATTCTTCTGATGTTTGATGTATGCATGTGAGCATTCAGGTACATGCACCCATGCAAAAACCAAAGCAGGATGCCTGTGTCATTCTCTGCCTTATTTCCTGAAGACTGGGCCTTTGGCTGTACCAGAAGCTTACAATTTCACATAGGTTGGTTATCTAACAAGCTCCTGAGATCCATCTGTCTCTGCCCCCAAATGCTGGCATCATAGGCATGTGAAGCCATGCCCAGCTTTTCATGAGTGTGTTGGACATTTGAACTCAGTCCTCATGCTTGCAGTTCACATGCTCTTATGCATAGACTCAGCTCCCCAGCTCCTTCAAGGCCTGTTTTCCAGCAGCAGGAAAACAGCTGACAAAAGAAGCACCGCAATCGCGCCTCGCTCTTTAGAGCTGAGCTCCGTAATGCAGGTATGCAGGGCATGGAGTCATACACTACTGAGTAAGTGGTTGGAGGGATACAGCGGGGTCTAGGCTGCAGAAGGAGCAGTGAAGGTTAAGAAAGGGCAGAGGTGAAGAACAAGACAGGGTCAAAGTGTCCATGCAGACAGGAGCAACAGTAAGAGAGTGACCAAAGACATACAATAACAGAAGGAAGGGAGGAAAATCAATCTGAAGATGTTGAGATTATTAGATATTTAGTTCATCCTGTTCCAGGACAGACAAGGCCAAGCATGTAGCCATGCAGGGGACTGGACATTTCCACTTCAGTGCTTAAGTTTTCTAGACCCAAACAATAAGCTGCCTAAGACCCTAAGAACACAGTCATCTCTTCTGCCTTCAAGTTCCCTTATTTGAGAACTCCATTTTTGACCTTATTTGAGGAAAGCAGTAGTTAGGAATTACAGATGTACGCTTAGACTAAATGCAGTCGAAGAAGTCAGGTGGCAAGGGGTGAGGTGAAGACAGCAGAAGAAGGGAGCTCCTTTGGAAGGGAAGAGAGTTGCCATTAGCAACGTTTGCTTCTGATCAGCTGCCAAGGCTTCCTCTTAAAGCATAGCACACCCATCTTCTCAGGATGCTAGGGAGAAACAGAAACCTTGAGATGGGGCATCAGGCAGAAGCAGGAGTTAAAAGCTCAAAGTCCAAGGGATGTGAGACTAAGCTATTGTCTGTGGCCCACAACTGACTTTGTCTACATCCTTCTATTCAACCAGCTTGCTGCCGAAATAGCAGGTGCATGTCTTAACTAAGATTTACATTTACTGTGAATCATGTCTGGCTTTTCAACCACATTCACAAATATTATCTTGAGTTTTAAAGTATTTCTCCAATAGATTAGCTGTTTCTTGTTACAGGTCAGTGAGTAGAGGCTTTTGAAGATTTAAATAAGTAACTTAAGCAAGGTTATACCTCATGTCTTCACAGATAGATGGACATACATTTGTGAATTTAAGAGCCATGCCATGGTTTAGCTCTTTCAAGTAGATCAATTATACCATAAAAAGATGGCATTTAATGTTTGTCTGTTCTTTATCATTCAAAATGACTTTTGGGACTAGAAAAAAAATTATGATGCTTCAAAAAGCTAACCAGCTTTAAAGTGTACCAGAAAGCCAAACCTAGAATTCATCCTTGAGAAGTAAGATAATGTATTGATATCAACATTTATTTGTCTTGTAGATATGGTAAATGGTAACATTCTTCTAAGAGATACTGTGCAGATTAAATCACTGTGTGTAAAATGTGCACACCTGGTGGATGAACAGTACTCAGCAATGTCAGCATTCACACGGTAAGAGTCATTGCTATTATTATTGTGCCATTCCAGTCTGTGCCATTAGCATTTGAATGTATAATTGCTTTTAGTTACATAGGCCAAGACTTCAGAAAAAGCATGTCTGTTGGTTGTGCTGGTATCAAACATTCTTGAAAGCAGAATCCAATTGCTGTTATGTTTAAAAGTTGACACTATAGAACTACATGTTCTTATTGTTGCATTTAAGATTTTTTGTCACTTTAAAGGGCTTTGTAATATATGCTAGTCTGTATAATATTTGAATCAATGTAAAATTTCAACAATAATACAGTAATATTTTAAAGTGTTGCTTGTGAAATTGTTTTTTTGTTTTCTTCTTTTTTATTTTTTTAATTTATATTAAATTCTTTATTAATTATATTTTATTCACCTTATACACTCCTGTAGTTCCCTCCCTCCTCCCCTCCCAATCCCTCTCTTCCTCCCCCTTTTGCACCCATGTCCCTCCCCAAGTCCACTGATAGAGGAGGTCTTCCTCTGCATCTTTCTGATGCTAGTCTATTAGGCCTCATCAGGAGTGACTGCATTGTCTTCCTCTGTGGCCTGGTAAGGCTGCTCCCACAAGGGGAGGTGATCAAAGAGCAGGCCAATTAGTTCATTTCAGAGACAGTCCCTGTTCCCATTACTATGGAACCCACTTGGACACTGAACTGCCGTGGGCTACATCTGTGCAGGGGTCCTAGGTTATCTCCATGCATGCTACTTGGTTGGAGTATCAGTCTCAGGGAAGACCCCTATGCTCAGATTTTTTTGGTTCTGTTGCTCTCCCTGTGGAGCTTCTGTCTTCTCCCTATCTTACTATTTCCCATTTCTTTCATAAGATCCCCTGCACTCTGCCCAAGTGTTGGCCATAAGTCTTAGCAACTGCTTTGATAGTCTGCAGGGCAGAGCCTTTCAGAGGCCCACTGTGGCAGGCTCCTGACTTGTTCTCTGTTTTCTTTTTCTTCTGATGTCCATCCTCTTTGCCTTTCTGGATAGGGATTGGGCATTTTAGCAAGAGTCCTCCCTCTTGATTAGTTTCTTTAGGTATACATATTTTAGTAGGTTTATCTTATAGTATATGTCTATATGAGCTGAGATTTCACCTTACACCCATCAGAATGGCCAAGATCAAAAACTCAAGTGACAACACATGCTGGAGAGGATGTGGAAAAAGGGAAACCCTTCTCCACTGCTGGTGGGAATGTAAACTTGTACAAGCACTCTGAAAATCAATCTGGCGTTTCCTCAGACAACTAGGAATAATGCTTCCTCAAGATCCAACTATACCATTCCTAAGCATATATCCAAAAGAGGCTCAAGTACACGATAAGGACATTTGCTGAACCATGTTTATAGCAGTTTTATTTGTAATAGCCAGAAGCTGGAAACAACCCAGATGCCCCTCAACTGAGGAATGGATACAGAAATTGTGGTACATCTACACAATGGAATATTACTCAGCAATAAAAAACAAGGATATCATGAAATTTGCAGGTAAATGGTGGGAACTAGAAAGGATCATCCTGAGTGAGCTGTCCCAGAAGAAGAAAGTAAAATTAATTTTTAATTCATAATATTACCTGAAAATGTTGATTCATTGGTTTTTGTCACTTGCCTTTCATCTTACCACCCTCCTCTTTAATCACACATACACAGTTATCATATGATAACTTTATGTTTGCTTACAATCACTAATATAATTAGAATAGATCACTTCCCTCTGCTGACAAACTTCTGAAGTTGGCCAACATCCATGCCAGACAGTTTTAGTTCAGTCCTGGCTTTTATACTTTGTAACCAAGATATTCAATAGCCCAGAATTTCTGCTTTCTAATTTTAAGAATTGGATCTCTTTGAACCCTCAAAACCCCAACTTTGCTTTGTGCTTCAAGGAAAGTCACAAGTTATATCTCCTGTGTTTGACTGAATCATTTAATTAGCCAGAGGTAGAAATTCATTTTAGTTTCACAATAAGTTATAAGATTGAACCTACTGGTTATCTGGAGGGAAATGTATGTGTATTTGTATGAGGAATTTCTAAACACAGATAAACTATAACCAGAAAAAGATTAAAAAATAAATAGTAAGTCTAAAAAACAGGTTATAGCTTCCTGTCATAATAGATATTAGTTGACTGGAACTAACCATTTCCAGTAGAAACTGGTAAGATTTATAAAACACAACTTAGTGGGCTCCAAAATCTACCTACTAAATTAGGGGAATATCTTAGTTACTGTTCTATTGCTATGAGGAGGTACCATGACCAAGGCAAATTTTAACAGAAAGTTTTGAATTGAGGGCTTGCTTATAGTTTCAGAGGGGTAGTCCATAATCATCTCAGGGAAAAGTGTGGTAGCAGGTGGGCATGTTGCTGAAGCAGTAGCTGAGAGTTTTATATTCTGGTCCACAGGCAGCAGGAAGAGAGACAGAGACAGATATGGAGAGACAGAGACAGACAAATAGACAGAGACAGACAGAAACAGACTGAGCTTCCTTCTGCTTCTGATACCTCAAAGCCCATTCCTAGTGACATACTTCCTCCAGTAAGACCACATCGACCCCAACATGGAAACAGTCCATAATTCTTCCCAAACACTTCCACTGCCTATGGACCAAGCATTCAAACATATGAGCCTTTGTGGGCCACATTCATCCAAACCATCACAGGGTGAGACACCATCTTTTGGGAACTGCTGTTTTAATTCTAAACTGATATTTGAGTCTTCAGAGAATAAAAATGAATAACTAGTTATTATCATACACAACAGTAACGGGTCAAATGCCGTGGAATTCTGAGCAAGAACAAGGAGGTGTTGTCTCTGTTGGATTCAGTGTGTTACAAAAAAAGAAGAGAAACTTATGCCGACACAAACTTAGAAAATCATTGTGTAAAGCTGACTTGTAGACCCAGTTGCACAAAGCCTTATCCAAATTCTTACTTCCTAACATAGAGAAAGTTGCAAGATGTCGATAAACACTGATGGCATTTAAATACAATAATGTGTCATTTCTTAGCAATAGTCTAAATTCACAAGGACATTAGGTGAATGTAAGCTGGTAATGAGCAGAATTGCTTTGTTAATCCACTAACTCCACTTTTAAATGGTGTCTGAGGACTCTGAGAGAAGACTACAGCCCTGATGGAAAGAATTATGGAAGGTCACCCAGATATGGAAATGTTTGAACTGAATGAAGGAGGTTGAGTTGTACAGCACACAAATTTAACATGGGATGACTAGAAAATATGAGAGTACAGAAAAAGCATATGGAGCATTCAGGAAACCGTGGAAGTCCAGGAAGTATAGGAGAGAAACAAGGTATACTATTATACAGCAATATATGGACTGGAGATACCTGAAAGGCTTCAGATCACAGAAAACCTTGTGAGGATCCTAGCAGAGCCTTCAACATTAGATACCATGGGAGCTGTTGGCTTTATTTGATATTGTTTTAGGTATCTTATATATTTTGGTAACTGCTATAACTGAAATATAACTAACAACAGTGTAAATGTTAAGTTAGTAAAAAGTATTGTGGTGGTTTAAGTAAGAATGGCCCCCATGGGCTGTGCATTTGAGTGCTCAGTCAGCAGGAAGTGGCGCTGTTTGGAGAGGGTTAGGAGGTGTGGCTGAAGGAACTGCATAGCTGTGGGCAGACTCTGAGATCTCGAAATCCCAAAGCAGCCCAGTATACCATCGCTTCCTGCTGTCTGAGAATCTGGTGTCACGCTGTCAGCTCCCTTTTTTCTCTCTCTTTCAAAACAATTTTATTTATTATTATCCTTTATTACAATTTTTCTTATTCAATTTGTATCCCAGCTGTGTCCCCCTCCCTTGTCTCCTCCTGGTCCCACCCTCCCTCCCTCTTCTGCCCTTCTGCCCCTCCCCTAGTCCACTGATAGGTGAGGTCCTCCTCCCTTTCTATCTGACCCTAGCCTATCAGGGCTCATCAGGACTGGCTGCATTGTCTTCCTCTGTGGCCTGGCAAGGCTGCGCCCCCAAGAGGGAGGTGATCAGAGAGCCTGTCACTGAGGTTACATCAGAGAAAGCCCTGCTCCCCTTATTAGGGATCCACTCGGAAACTGAGTCTATGGGCTACATCTGAGCCAGGGGTTTATGTTCATGCATTGTCCTTGGTTGGGGTATCAGTCTCTGCAGGGCCCCCAGGGCTCAGTTTAGTGAAATAACCCAGAAGCAGAAAGACATGCATGGTATATACTCACTCATAAGTGGATACTAGCCATATAATATAGGATAAACATACTAAAATCTATACTCCTAAAGAAGCTAAACAAGGAAGACCTTAGGGAAGATGCTCAATCCTCATTCAGAAGAACAAATGCAATAGACATTGGAAGCAGGAGAAGACAGGGAACAGGACAGGAGCCTACCACAGTCAGCCTCTGAAAGACTCTACTGATGGAGGTTTCAAAGCAGAGGCTGAGACTCATAGCCAAACTCTGGGCAGACTGCAGGTAATTTCACCTACTTCTTTAATACCACACCTGCCTGCATGCTGCCATGCTTCCCAATATGATGATAATGGACTAAACCTCTGAAACTGTAAGCCAGCCCCAATTAAATGTTTTCTTTTATAAGAGTTGCCTTGGTCAGAGTGTCTCTTCATAGCAACAGAACAGTGACTAAGACAAGTATGTCTAATCAGCATGAAAGCTCTTCAAGTTGCTTCCCTGGAGGTTAATGTTTTATCAGAAGTCTGAGTCCTGAGCCACAGTTTCCTCCAGTCTTTACAAACTCACGTATGTTCACATTCTCATCCCCTCCCTCCTACCCTGTCTCTCACTTCCTAGACACACACACACACACACAGACACAGACACACACACACACACACACACACACACACACACACACACACACACCCTGATTTAACAGAAAATATGAAAGACAAGAATAAAGTAAAAATCATGTTTCCCTTGGGATACAAAGCACAGCAAAATATAATCTAAAACACTGAATATTGGCAAATGGAAGTTTTATCACCCAAAAGGGGTATTTATATTGAACATTAAAAAAATGCACACAGGAGAACAAGATATCTTTTGATCATGCTAATCTGTGTGTTGGCAAGTCAGAAAGTGACAAAGCCAATGACGTGTCTCACAAAGCCGAGCTGGCATGGGGTAAGAGAGGCCTTATTTTTAAATTTCATTCTATCATTTACTTGTTCTATGACTTTGGGCAAAACTGTATCCCCAGCCTCAGTTTCCAGTCTGTACAGAGTAGGTATTAAACAATAACAACTTTCTGTATTCATGACATGGCAACAAGCCAGAAGAGTATTGGGAACTTGGAGTCACTACCTCTTCCGAATCCCAATAACTTCTTCACTAGCATGGCATGACTACATGCTGTACTGAAGAATCAAAACAACATCATAAGACACCAACATAATCCTACAGCTTCGATTTTCAGACGCTAACTTAATAAAAGGATTTTTAAGTATCATCTTATGCAATTTATCTTGTATAAGTACAAATTATGCAACAGAACCATAAGTGGGATGAACCTTAACAGGAAATATAAAAATGCAAGCCTTGAAAGTTAATTCTCTGACCAGTAATATTTTTCATTTTTTAAAAATGTTTAAAAATTTATTCATTGTATATTGAAGCCCCCTCCCTCGAATCTTCCCAGCCTAACCCTCATCCCTTTCCCTAGTCCACTGAAAGGGGGTGTTCTCCTTCTCTGCCATCTGCCCATTACTTGTTAAGTCTTATCAGGACTAGCTGTATGCTCTTCCTCTGTGGCCTGGCCAGGCTGTATCATCAGGGGGAAGTGATTTAGGGGAGCAGGGGTTGTCTCTGTTAAAAGGATTTTTTTTCCAAATAAGTGAATCCATGGGATTAGATGGTATTTAACCATTTAGGTAGTAAGGATATTTCCTAGGTTTTCTTCCAATGAGTCATGACCTTCAGACCCTTTGACAATATACCTATCAGAAAAGATTTCTGTCTATTTTTTCCCTGAGATCTGACTGTGCTTAGAGCAGGGTGGAGAGAGAAGCGATTCAGTGCTCACTTTCTTTGCTGAGCAGTTTTCTCTTGAATCTAGAATGCTATGGAACAGGCTCTAGTAGTCTAGGCCTAGTAGCATAAAGGCCCAAGACATGGGCAAGTTACATGCAGGCACTCTGATCCTGTGTCTCCACAGGCCAGGTGCCAGATCTGGGTGCAAACAACGGCTCAGGGGATCTTATCCCCTAGATCTCAAGGCTCTTCCCAATCCTCTAAGCTTTTTATATAGACTGGGACAGGGACTTGCTGTCCTCACCTGTCTTTTCTGAATTCTCCATCCCATAGAATCTGCTGGCACATGAAAATGGTGATATCCAGCTCTTAAATTCTGGTCCAATCTGAAATGTAGCCATTATCACTGCCTGGAAATCACTGGTGGGTAGATATTTTGTCTTTCTTATATTCTCTGATAAACTTATGGTAGGTAAGTGTGTTATGCTCAGAAATATTATATTATAAACACCTGAAAACCAATGCTCTAATGTTATGTCAACATCAGAAGAAAGGTACTAGTGCCTGTGTACTCAGTTTCATTAATAGACTCTTACGACATACTACATAGAACATGCGACCACTCAATCTCAACATAGAGCTGGACAGTGGGAGTATTTTGGTAAGACCCTCACTTTCCTCAGAACCAATATTCTAAATCCACAAATACAGCAACAAGTAGTTAGCTGAGACACTCAAATACCACACAGTTGTGCATGGCCATATTTAATTTAGTCTAGAAAAGTTTTCAAGTAGATGATGCTAAACTTGTATCTTGGCCACACTGTCAACAACAATGACAGCCCTTTAGGCAAGTTCTCATTGATAGATGTATTTATTTTAATTCTTTGGTTTATGAATGAAATTTATGTTATGATGCCAGTATAATATTAGACCTTCAGTTTTCAGGCATAGTGTCATATACAAACACACACACATATATAATATATGTATATATCAATTAAAAGGAAAAGGGTCAGGCTTAGGGAGAGACCTGAGTCTATTAAGCGCTTGCCATGCAAGCAGGAGAAATGGAATTAAATCCCTAGAACCCATATGAAAAAGCTGGTCATGGAAGAACATGCTTGTAATCTCAGTGCTGATAAGACAGGACTAGCCAGCCAGCCAGCAGTCAGATAAGACTTACTTGGCAAGTTCCAGGGTAGTGAGAGACCCTGTCTCAAAAAAGAAGGTGGTCAGTATCTTGTTGTGGTTATTTTTATACAACTGTGTTTGTTTCTCAGTTTCTCCCTTAACCCAGCTATCACACAAATAATTGGTGTTATAACTATTATTCTATTCTGAACTTCTAAGGTAATCTGGTTTTCTCCCGGAATAATCCCAGTGATACTTTCACTTTGTATCCTTTCTTGCCAAGCTGTCTCTCTGCTGGTCCTTCCTGGACATCTACCTGTGGCTTCCTCTACTTTCTCCTCTAAATCTTTCTCCACTGGCCCGCAGGAAGTCCAGACATATTTTCTCCCCTGCTCAGCAATCGGCGATAAGCTGCTTTATTGGCAGATCAGGGGACAATTGGGGAGCAGTGTTTACACAACATTAAGACAGGAGATTCTTAGAGCAAGGGTTACAACCAGATATTGGGGGAGGGTAGAGGAATCAGCATTTGAATTACACAATAACCTTGTTCCTACAGTATCTGAAGAAAAGTAAGCAAAGTTGAGGATGACCTCCACTATCACTGGGCACATGTCATATGCATCTGTACAAACATATGTGACAGCACATGCACAAACACATATAACGCAAATAAATAATGGAACAATAGGTAAAAAAAAATAAAACATTGTGCATCGTGTTAACGGGTCAACTTTAGTGACATAGGTATGTTAGAGGAAAGTGATGATGAAAGAAATACCAGAAAACAATACTTTCATAAAGAAAGCTTAGAAAAACAATATTAAGATATAGAGAAAGCCCAAACACATGTATTAAAATGATGGAAAGTGTAATTCACCAGGGAGACATAATGTTAAACATATATGCATTGAACAATAAAGCCTCAAAATACATAATGTGAAAACTAATATCTCAAAGAAGAAATATAAAGATGTAAAATTGTATCTGGGGATTTCAGCAATTTCAGTAACTGACAGACACATTGGACATAATATCAAGAAGGACACTGAAGATCCAATCCAACCATCAAACAAAATCTAATCAATAATTGAAGAATATGTTACTCTAAACAGCATAAAGCATATATATTCAAGCACTTTCTACAGACATAACTGGAGCCATAGAACAAACCACAGTGTTAAAAGAATTGAAATATAAACAATGTGTTTTGTGATTATAGTGGATGGAACTATAACAGAAACCTGAAACAGAAAGACAAGACGGGCTGGAGAGGTGTCACACTGCTCTGACAGTCAGCTTTTTCTTTTAAACATGGGACATTTTCATAGGGGACAAATGTCCATCTCGTCTAATGCAAAAAAGACAGGGGGTTTACAGGTGACAAAGTACACACTAGCCTAAAAACTCAAAAATTACAATTCATATGTTTAATAAGGCAAAACTGTCTATTCCATGTCAAAAAAGGGGCAAGCCAAAAATAGCCACAACCAATGTAAAAACCCAGGTACAAGATGCCTAGAGTATGCTTAAAGGTAGAAGGGAGTTTATATAAAGTTCGGCTATAAAGGCATAACCGACCATTCCATATAAAAACAGAGATAGGACAAACATAGCCGCAACATATATAAACTCCCAGGCCCAAACCTCTAAACATGTACAAGATGCCTAGGGTATGCTAAAACTCTAAATTAAAAGGAAGTTTATATAAAGTTTACTTAAAACATGCCTTTTCTATTGCTCAAGGCAATGGGCTTGTCTCTTTAATGAGAGGCCTCAGGACACAGGTATTGACTTGGCCCAATACAACAGGTGCCCAAGAGCCCAGAGAGGATATTTAGGTATATCCAACCTTGTTTTGATTTCAACATGATAGTGATTGCATGTTCAATAATAATGGTAACAGGCAATGCTGATCCTGCTATGAGGGAACAGCTCTGAAGTTGACTGAGACATGGATGTCTATGCATAGCCAATAATTCTTGTTGGCTACAGAATCCCCATGACATGTACAACCTTTCATATTGCATAAATAAAATTTACAAATGTCTTTCTTCTGCTCATAAAAAGGCAGAGCACCATTATTTTTTTAATGTAATTTTTTATTTTTATATCAATCACAGGTTAGGTACTTTGCATCCCAGGCGTAGCCTCCTCCCTCATTCCCTCCCAGTCTCCCCATCCCTCCCTCATTTCCTCCCCGCCCCCTCCAAGTCCACCAACTGGGGAGGACCTCCTCCC
>JAQQSO010004733.1:0-12550 GCA_028658305.1 Pachyuromys duprasi | reverse complement strand
GGGCGGGCTGGGCATGGGATGCAAAGTACCTAACCTGTGATTGATAACAAAAAATAAAAAAATTTAAAAAAAAAAGAGAATTAACACAAGTATAGAAGACACAATAAAAATATAAAATATAAGACTGCAAAAAAAATAAATAAAATTACATATGTGTATATCTATATATACATTGTATTACAGGCATTCTGATTGTTTCTGTTTGGTTGGTTGGTTGGTTTGGTTTGATTTGGGTGGTTTTGTTTCTTGTTCTTAGGGAAATAGATAATAGTATGATCCCTGAGGCTTTTTCAACAATCCATACTGTTATTTTACCTCCTCTTGTTTTTATATCCTTCCCCTTCCCCTAAGAAGGCCCCCTCTTTTCTCACTACCCCATCAGAACAATTGCATCCTGCTATTCCCTTATACTCCCTATAGTGTTCCATAGCTCTGTGTGTCACATTCGCATTATTCATCCATCAGTTGTAAGACATTTAGGTTGTTTCCGTTTCCTAGTTATTCACAACAGTTTTTAAAGATAACCAATATATCAGGCATGCTGAGAAAAAGAAAATCCAATCAATCAAGCTGACATAGATAATAGAATTACCACAAAGGAAAACTAAAGATGTTATAACCATTTTAAGAGAGATAGATAGATAGATAGATAGATAGATAGATAGATAGATAGATAGATAGATAGATAGATAGATAGATAGATAGAGGCACTGAACTTCTGAAGGTGAAAATTAGAATACCGGATGTTTAAGATGCACAGCAAATTGGGTGTCAAAAATAAAATACCAGTGAACTCAAGGTTGGGGATTTAACTCAGGGTAGTATACCTGCCTATCACTGTAGACCCTGGGTTCCATAGCAGCACACACACACACACACACACACACATACAAATCAATGAGTTCAACTCATTTTAGAAAGTAATAGAAATTGTTTAAAATGAAATGTAGAGATAAGATTTTTTAAAAGAAAAATTTAAAGCATTAGTGAATACCCCCTGGCAATGACAAAGAGACACTGTGTTGGTGGTGTAGTTCTTCTATCAGTCAGGGGCAGGGCAGTTGGCAGTCCTTCCTTCATCTTAGCTTGATGCCCAGCTTGGTGGCCAAAGCTGTCCTATGCCTAGGACTCATAAAAATCAAATCAAATCAAATCCAGGCATCACAGCCCAAGAGGAAGACAGAGACTTGCAGACCACCATGCCACCCAACAGACCTGCCCCCTGCGCACAGCACAGGTGGGCCATAGATACCTGTTTGCCTCCACGCCATGCAGAATGATGAAGGCTATCACCTAGGGGCCCACTGGCCTGCAGCATGGCCTGCAGTGCGCCAGTATGTGGTACTCAGATGGGAGAGAGATAAGTGGAGAGTGTGAGCATTAAGAAGAGAGATGGGCCTGGGGACTCTTGGAGAGGAGAAGCCTATTGTGAGTGGCCAGCCCCTTTGCCTCAGTTACAGTGAGGTCCCAGCCCAAGCAGCAGCTGAGGGCCACATGGGAGTCAGTGCTTCTGTAGCAGCAGGGGTTGATGTCAATGTCCGTGGCTCATATTACCACTAGAGACCATGGAGATGTCCACGGGGCTATGCATAACTGGCCCCGCCCCTCACTGAATGCAGCATTCTGGAGGGCTGGCCCCACCTCCCATCCCTGGGGAGAGTGAGCCTTGTGCCTCACCCGGGTAGCACAGTAGAGCTGGTCCTGGCGGTGGTGTGTAGGTGAGCCAGCCCTGAGGGCATAAGTGTGTAGAAATGATGCCTTCCTCCACTTCCACCCCCGTCTTGCTCCTCACCACCTGCAGCAGTTGGGAGAACTGGCCCTGTGGCCATGAGAGCAAGAGATCTGGCCCTGGCCCTTGGCGAGCTGCAGCACTCAGGAGACCAAGCATCTCACCTGGGCAGCCGAGTTGGCCTGGCCCTGGTGATGGGGCTGCAGGTGAGCCAGCCCTGAGGTCAAGAGCATGGCAGAGCTGACCCTGCCACTTGTGTATCATGAGATGGCATGGGGTGGGAGCAACGCCTTTTCCCTCCCCTCCTTGCCACCTGCAGTAGCTGGGAGAGCTGGCTCTGGGGTCATGAGAGCAGGAGAGTTATCTCTGCTCCTCACTGGCCATAACACTCAGGAGAAGCAGCCCTGTACCTGGCCTGGGCAACACAGTGGAGCCAGCCCTGATGGTGAAGGCAGGGGTGAACCAGTCCTGAGAGTATCAGAGCGGGAGACCCGCACCACCCCCTCACAGGCTGCAGCACTTGGGAGTCTGGGCCCCACACCTTGACTGGGCAGGTGTGGGTGCAGGCAAGCAGGCCCAGAGGGCAAGGCAGCAGGAGAGCTGCTCCTGCCTCCAGCACCATCTGGATGGTGCTGGAAAGCAAGCCCTGGTAGTGCTGAAAATGGAGAGCAGTAGGCCGACTAACTCAGCTACCACCCAGGTCTGAACAGACCCACCCCAAAATCTGTATTACCTGGGAATAGATGGGAGGCGTGAAAGGCCAGTCCTGCTCTTCCAAAGCTGCAAGATCTCCATGACACAGGGCAACAACAGGATATCTGAGAGGCGCTCCGATGAGGAGCCAACATTGATGGTGTCACAGAAGCCAGAGATCTCAAAACACACCAGTGACTCATTGCAATGAACATTTGCAGGTGAGTATGTGTGAGCAGAGGGCTATACTGTGGGACACACTGTGACATACTACAGCTTCCACAATAAGCTGTTTTCTATGCTTTGTTTTGTTGTTGTGTGTGTTATTTGGAGGGGGGAGGCTTACAAGAGCAAAGGGAGGATATAAGGGGACGAGAGATGAGTGGGACTAGGGTGCATGATGTGAAACTCACAAAGAATCAATTTTAAAAAAAACAGTGAATCATTAGAAAGTTCAAATGGTCTGATATACAAGTATTTGGAATCCCCAAAGAGGAAAGAACATGGAAAACAAAAAATGGTGGTTAAAAGGTTCTAAACTTAGTAAAAACTGTGAGCCATAGTTAAAGTAATTTCAACAGTATACAAGCAAGACACAAGAAAACCCTACTAAGAAACATTAATTGTTCAAACTCAATGATAAAGAGAAAAACCATCAAAACAGAAAGAAAGCATTAGAGGGAAAGGGACAAAGACAAAAGCGGCCAGAGGTTTCTCCTGAAAAACACATAAGCTTCAGAAAAAAAAATAAATCTGTCAACCTGTAATTCTATAACAAAGGTGCAGCTGCCAAAAACCATTCATTAGAGAAATACAAGTGATAACTACAACAAAGCTGCTGTTAAGAATGGCTGAAAAAAAAAAGACTACTATTACAGATAAGTCAAGAGTCTGGAAGGACTGGAAGCCATATGCTGCCACTTGTCATGTAGACTGTTGCAGTAACTTTGGTCAACATGTTGGACTTGAAAAAGAATTGTGGTGTGCACTTAACTGCACTAGCTACTCATTCTATTTCTTGAGTTTTCCTCAACAGAAATAATATGTCCATAAGGAGACAGGAAACAGTAATTAGAAACTCACCTTTTAATCACCAGAATTTGGGAACATATCTAAATGACCTTGATGGTCACATCAGCGAATGATCAAAAGAAACTGTAGTATGTTCATGCATTAGAACAAAACACCAGCAATGAAAAGATGTGAACTACTGATTGCATACACTGCAGTATTTATGAACCTGAAAATAATTATACTTGGTGAAAGAGGCTACACAGAAAAAAAAATAATTCATAGTGTATAACTCAATTTTTTATATTTATCATTTTTTATTTATTACCTTTGCATCCCAGCCGTAGCACCCTCATCCTCTCCCAATCCCGCCCTCTCTCCTTCTTCTCCTCCAATGTGTCTCCCCCAGTCCACTGATAGGGGAGATCCTCCCCCCCTTCCATCTGACCTATCAGGTCTCTAGCCTATCAGATCTCATCAGAACTGGTTGCATTGTCTTCCTCTATGTTCTGGAAAGGCTGCTCTCCCCCTCAAGAGGAAGTGATCAAAGAACCAACCACTGAAGTCATGTCAGAGACAGTACCTGTTCCCATTACTAGGGATTTCCACGTAAAGACTGAGTCACCATGGACTACATCTGTGCAGGGGTTCTAGGTTATCTCTATGCATGGTCCTTGGCTGGTATCAGTCTCAAAAAAGACCTCTGGGCCCAGATTTTTAGTTCTGTTGCTCTCCTTATAGATCTCCTGTCCCCTCCAGGTTTCTCTAGCTCCCTCTTCTTTCATAAGATTTCCTGCACTCTGCCCAAAGTTTGGCTATCAGTCTCAGCATCTGCTTGACACCCTGCTGGGTAGTCTTTTGTAGCAGCTTTATTTGTAATATCCAGAATCTGGAAACAACCCAGATGTCCCTCAACAGAGGAATAGATATAGAAATTGTGGTACATTTACACAATGGAATACTACTCAACAATTAAGAACAAGGAAATCATGAAATTTGCAGACAAATGGTGGGAACTAGAAAAGGATCATCCTGAGTGAGGTATCCCAGAAGCAGAAAGACACACATGGTATACATTCACTTATAACTAGATATCAAATATATGATATTGAATAATCATATTAAAGTCTATATACCTAAAGAAGCTAAGCAATAAGGAGGACCCTGGGTAAGATGCTCAATCCTAATTCAGAAGGGCAAACAGGATAGACATCAGAAGAGGGAGAAAACAAGGAACAGGACAGAAGTATAGTTCAATTTTATGAAATGCCAAAAACTCAACTAATTCATAGTGCTGGGATAGCTTCATATTGCTGTGATGAAATATTTTAAAAAGATGCTCTTATAAAGAAAAACTTATTTAGCTCGTGCTGTGTTTTATTATGGAAATAAAGAGGAGAGCACATACTGAGAGTGGCTAGCACTCAGCCTACGCGCCTAAGACAAAGGACTCTGAAGCAGCGTCTCTCCCACTTGTGACAAAAAAGGAGCAGCATGGTTACAGTGATCATGTGACTCCAGCCTAACCGACAAAGCAGGAAAGCCTTCGAGGTCTTCAGTACATTACGAGTCATTATTGACAAATCACTTGCAAGACACACAGATCACAGTCTAGCAGGAAGTCAGAATGACACCTATGACAAACTATCATAGCATGTCTTCAGAAGTCTACCTGTTCTAGGCCTTTTGCTCATAGGCAAATGAACAGGCACCAGTCACAGGATATCATGTACTGTCCTGGTGCTTATATTTAATTGTGTTATGAAACTCAAGGTGCCTTAATATAAAGCTCTCCATTTGGGTCAGTGGTTGTTGACTAATTCAAAGTACAGCATAGCCACAATGAGATTCGGCAAAGAAATTATTGAAAAACTTCCTCAAAAGCCTTGTGTTCCTATTAGCTGGATACAGAAACTAAAAGGAAATTGGAAGAAACACCAATGAGGAGTAAAAAGGCTAAAGTGTGTAAATGGAATAACTGCTATCATTTTTCTTTGCCATTACCTTGACAATAAACAGTTTCTATGGAAGCTCCTGATTTATGGCCCTTTCAAGGCAGTCACCGCTGAACAAAGCCACATTGATTTCCCAAGATCCAAGGTGGGGCAGGTCAAGGCCACTAACAATTGCAGTTCACACTTCTATTGGTTGGTATCTATGAATTAAACCTGACCCAGACCAAATTTATGAATGGGACTGGTCTTGGCCTACCTGTCTTATCGCCAACAAATGGAAATTTTTACCTTACAGTAAGTCATGCACAGGAGGGCACCCTGGACTTCTGGCCTATGCCTGTGCAAGAGCTCTGGGTAGAAGACCTTAAGACTCTCTTTGAAGATTATGCACCAATAAAGTACATTAATCTTTGATACAGCTGAACCTTCAACTGCTGAGAACAGAGCTATTACAGTGAGACTAACAAAAGAACCACACAGAAAAGTTCAGTGCGTTTCTGCTTGGTTCTCCTGAAGTGAGTGTGGTATAAAAACTGGTTTTGGAGTGTTTTCTCCTTCATGGGACATTACAAGGCAAATATGCAAATGAGTATATAAGTGAAAAAAGACAGAAGTGTGCCATGAACGTATATAAATATGTGCATGAAGAATAGAAAAAAAAAAAGAACAGTAAAAGGAGTGGGGAAAAAATCATTGTTTCAATAAATAGGTAGAAAAGCCTAACAAAACAGAAAGAATGGAAAAGAAATAACACAGAGCAGGGAACCAGAGAAGTCGTTCTTAAGTGTATGGAAGATGTGGCTATTGTTAAGCTTTCTGGAATAAGGGGCTAGAGTGTTTACAAGGACATGTCCCAAGTAGCACAGAAGACAGCTGTAACGTGTGTTACATCTGTTTATTGTCGTGTTCTTTGAGCCCACTGAGAAGCTGGCTCTGGAGTGAGATTGGCCCCCCACCCTCAGTTCAGACCTAAGTATGTTTGTCCCAAGTTCACTCGCTTAGAGATGGGCTTTCCTCACCCAGCTCTGTTACAGAGTGGGTTGAGATTGACAAGGACATCATGAAATTTGCAGACAAATGATGGGAACTAGAGAAAGATCATCCTGAGTGAGGTATCCCAGAAGCAGAAAGACACACATGGTATATGCTCACTTATAAGTGGATATTAAATAGGTAATATAGAATAATCATACTAAAATCTGTACACCTAAAGAAGCTAAGCAAGAAGGAGGACCCTGGGTAAGATGCTCAATCCTAATTCAGAAAGACAACCCAGGAGTAAAAGCAGTTTGCTCTTGCAAATGCCCAGAAGGTAACCCATTGCCAAGGGATGTTATTACTGTTTTTCCACAATGTAAAAGTGCCCGCAGTGGGGGAAAGGAGCTGGCAGCTCAAGCCTGAGAAACTCACCCAGGGAGAGAAAGCTCAACCAGATACCCCGGCTGATGCCTCCACTTCCTCAGTTGATTTCCGCTTGAGGTTTCCTGGTCCTGATTGTCTCCACAGCGCTTCCCTAGTCAATTTCTGCTGGATTTTTTGCGCACCCAGTTTGATGTGTTGCCATCCATCTATCCCTTGCTATTTATCCATTTGCACTGCTGTATGCTTAGTAAACCTACTCATTCGAAACTCAATGTATGACTGCCATACATACCATACAGAACAACTGTACGTATGAAGACAGAACGGTGTGCCTTGCAGTCCATCTAGGGGAGCTAGCTGTATTCAGTAAGTAAGCTGGGCTGACAAAGGGAGCCAGGGTGAAACCCCAGGGCTTTCCAGAGGAAGAAAAACTTGAACTTGACCCTCTGTGTAGCTGCTGAGAAATAATATGTTATGTTTCTTAGGAAAGCCGGTACACCTGAGGAGGTAATGTAGGAATGAGGTGAGTGGGAATGCAGAAAGAAAAAGTTGATGGAGACATCAAAAGAGTTGGACTTACTGACATTTGGAAGGACAACAGGGTTAAAAAAGATAAGAGACTGTGTTGGGCCGCTTACTTACTCTGATATATGGTTACCAGGAGAATGAAAAAGGGCAGATGGAGAGTCCTACTTTGATGATGCTCAATCTGAGGTGTCTGTGGACGATCTGCTTAGACAGAGAGCACCTGAGTGATGCATCAGAAATGCTTTTCACTGGTGACACAATGCCTCACACAGACTGAATCCTTCAGCTGGAGTGTTACACTGATGTGAATACATCAGCCAAAAATAGCTGAAACCAGAAGAACACAGCAGGTGCACAGCACTCATGTTTTACTGTCGTCTTCAGTCCCTCCTCGTTAGGGAGCTGCCATCGGCCCACACTTTCGTTGCTCCAGCAGTAGCTTCTCTGACAGCTCTTCTAAACTGCTCCATCGTTCTCTTTACCCCATGAGGCTGGACTACACTGACATGTGATCTTTTCTTCTCAGCTTTGAGTTCTGTTCTCTCCCTCCCTCCCTCCCTCCCTCCCTCCCTCCCTCCCTCCCTCCCTCCCTCCCTCTCTCTCTCTCTCTCTCTCTCTCTCTCTCTCTCTCTCTCTCTCTCTCTCTCTCTCTCTCTCTCTCTCTCTCTCTCCTGACTGTGGAACTCTCAGAGCCTTTAGGAGTGAATGGGTTTCTTCAGTGTAGTGTCCCCATTTGCCAGACAGTATTTCTGAGGACATCATTTGGTGAAAGAAATACTGTTATGGTGGGACCATGGGTAAGATGCTCAATCCTCATTCAGAAAGACAAATGGGATGGACACTGGAAGAAGGAGAAAACAGGGAACAGGACAGCAGCCTACCAAAGAGGGCCTCTGAAAGACTCTACCCTGCAGGGTACCAAAGCAGATGCTGAGACTCATAGCCAAACTTTGGGCAGAGTGCAGGGAAGGGAGAGATAGAAAGATCTGGAAGGGAAAGGAGCTCCACAAAGAGAGAAAAAAAAATTCTGGGCACAGGGATCTTTTCTGAGACTGATACTCCAACCAAGGACCATTCATGGAGATAACCTAGAACCCCTGCTGAGATGTAGCCCATGGCAGCTCATTATCCAAGTGGGTACCCTAGTAAGGGGTACAGGGACTGTCTCTGGTATGAACTCAGTGGCTGGCTCTTTGATCACCTCCACCTAGGGGGTGGGGGTGCAGCCCTACCAGGCCACAGAGGAAGACAATGCAGCCAGTCTGATGAGATCTGATAGGCTAGGGTCAGGGGAAAGGGGAGTAGGACCTCCCCTATCAGTGGACTTGTGGAGGGGAATAGGAGGAGATGATGGAGGGAGGGCGGGATAGGGAGGGGCATGGGAGTGTGCTACAGCTGGGATACAAAGTAAATAAACTGTAATTAATAAAATGAAAAAGAAATTAAAAAAGAAATACTGTTGTCTGCTTTCCTCATGCCCAATATCACATAAATAATACATTAAGACCCTCCTCTTTCAGGCAAAGTGAATGGTTGACTCCTCTAGCCTTTTGCTGACTAAAGGGCCTAGGGTACAGCAGGTGAAAAAAGCTCTCGCATACTATATCTTAGCTTTGCCTCCGTGCTGATCCCTTCTACAGCTCCTTGTAGACATAAGTAAATCAGAAAAGTAGACATTGTCCATCCTTCTGAATTGTCATCTTCGTAAGCATGTTTTGGGTTGTATTGTCACTGGACAGTGCCAGTCATAGGAAGGCTGTTTCCTCCCCTCGATTGTGTCACCTGTGAGACACGGGTGTATAAAAGCACACTATCTCCTTTAGAATGGTGAAGAACTGCATTTGGAGCATTGATCAATCTTAAACTAGAAGAAATACAGCCTCATCAATAATAATTACATCTGTTTCTAATAATTATTTCAGAGGAGACTCATATTTCCACTTGCATGTGACTTCAATGCAAAACCCTTTGAATCAGGGTTACTACATTGAATTACCTGGACTGAGACCCCCTACTCAGTGCTTATTAGCTGTATGATCTTGAGCAGTTTATTTAAACCTGTTTATAGTCAGTTTCCTCATATGTAGATTGAAAATGATTGTAGGATTTCACTCATGACGTTGAGGTAAGAATGAAATGCCATGACACACATCAAGTATTTAAAATATGGTGTGCTATAAAAAGCTTGGTACACACTAAGAATTCAATAAACTATAGCCACTCATACCAAAAAAAAAAAAAAAAAGCTTTTTTCTTCTTGAATTTTGCTTGTTTTTCACAGGGCTTACGGTTTGGGGGTTGTTTGGTTAGCTGGTTGTTTCGTTTTGTATTAATGAAGATTAGAAATTGATGCAGCGAGAAGGAAAGCATCGAGGAGCGAACAAGGGATGTTCAGGCAAGGACGCACACCTGCTTTGATCCAGTCTTCCAGGCAGTGACCCATCAGTGTATGTCACCAAGGGGAGAGGAAGACACAGTGGACAGCCTGACAACCAGAGTGTGGCATCTCCCTGAACCACAAACAGCTGGGCTGGAACAAAGCCAGGAAAGGAATGCAATCTCTGAAAGAAAGAAAAAAAAAAACACATCTTCCTGTTTTGACGGTTCAGGGGGAAAAGGCAGCTTTGTAGAATAAAGCAGTAGGTGTGCTTTGAAACCTCCCAAGGAAAAGGGGAGAGGAGAGACACAGCCTGTTACTGTGTAAACCCCGTGTGTGTGTGTGTGTGTGTGTGTGTGTGTGTGTGTGTGTGTATAGCTCAACCAAACTGTGTTATACAGAGGATTTTGATTGTTTTCCCCTGATGGGGAGTAAAATTCTTTCTCTTTTCCTGGATCTGCCTTGTGCTGCTTCAGATGCTATGAACAAACATTTAGCATCACAGAGCAAGAGTCCTGAACAACCATGCGCCATTTGGGCCTGAATATGTTCCCCCTTCTAAGAATGTTGAGTTGGAGTCAAATATTCAAATTCCTAAAAATTATAGCAGCCACAGCGGTAGCAAAATAAAATTGAACTCACTAATTCATCATATCTCCGATTATAAATAGCAGTTAACAGCAGAAATTGAAACAAGAGAGGACATGGAAGGCATCAATAAAGTGTAAGAGAGAACGCACCTGCTAGGAGAGAGAAGAAAAATGAGAACTGATACTTATGCACAGGCTTCACCTCTCTCCCTCAGATGCTAGAATGCTTATTTAATGAGTCTCTCTCTATCAACTTGTCAAGCAAAACAGCTGCAACTTCTGAGTTAAAACGACATGTCTCCACAAAGCTTCCTAAACAGAGCTTCAAGCTTAAGACACAAGGAAAAGGGAAACCTCAAACAACCACTATCTCCTCCCTCCCAAGAATTATCTGCGCCATCTAGTGGCAGCGTGAGATAACAGCATACAACTAGTTAAGGGATCCACAAGACCTTTCTGTAATTACAAAGGTTGTAACATTTAACAATGGTGAAATCAATAGATACGCTAACGTGAAGGGGGAAATTTTTTTTCATCGCTAGACAAAGAATTATAGGTAACCAATCACTTTTGGCACATATGTGTGTGTATATATGCATATCTATGTGTGTACCAATAATAAAGAAAAAGAAGTTATAAAAGTAGCGAACATGAAAGAGGTTCAAGCCAAGGACCTTAGGAGGAGCCAGAGGGAGGAAAGGAAAAAAAGGAAAGTGATGTAATTCTATTTTAATTAACATGTACTTTTTAATTTTTATTTTATTTTCATTAATTACAGTTTATTCACTTTGTATCCCAGCTGTAGTCCTCTCCACATCACCTCCCAATCCCAACCTCCCTCTTCTTCTCCTATGCCCCACCCCCAGTCCACTGATAAGGGAGGTCCTCCTCCCCTTTCATCTGACCCTGCTCTATCAGATCTCATCAGGATTGGCTTCTTTGTCTTCCTCTGTGGCCTGGTAAGGCTGCTCTCCCATCAGGGGGAGGTGATCAAAGAGCCAGCCCATGAGTTCATGTCAGAGACAGCCCCTGTTCCTATTATTGGGCAACCCTCTTGGACATTGATCTGCCATGGGCTACATCTGTGCAGGGGTTCTAAGTTATCTCCATGCATGGTCCTTGTTTGGAGTATCAGTCTCAGAAAAGACCCCTGTGCCCAGATTTTTTGGTTCTGTTGCTCTCCTTGTGGAGCTCCTGTCCCCTCCAGGTCTTTCTCTCTCCCCCTTCTATCATAAGATTCCCTGCACTCTGCCCAAAGTTTGGCTATGAGTCTCAGCATGTGTTTTGATACCCTGCTGGGTAGTCTTTCAGAGTCCTTCTGTGGTAGACTTCTGTCCTGTTTCCTGTTTTCTTCCTCTTCCGATGTCCATCTCGTTTGCCTTTCTGAATGAAGACTGAGCATCTCACCAGGGTCCTTCTTCTTGATTAGCTTCCTTAGGTGTTCAGATTTTAGTATGATTATCTTATATTATATGGCTCAGCCATTAAAGGCTAGGCTCACAACCATAAATATAACATGTACTTTTTAAAATTTTTTTATTTTATTTTATTAATTTATTTTTTTGTTATCAATCACAGGTTAGGTACTTTGCATCCAAAGCGTTGACCCCTCCCTCATCCCCCCCCCACCCTCCCCAACCCTCCCTCATCTCCTCCCCGCCCCCTCCAATCCACCAACAGGGGAGGACCTCCTCCCCTTCCATCCAACCCCAGCTCATCCTGTCTCCTCAGGGCTGGCTGCAATGTCCATCCCTGGGATCTAGCCAGTCTGTCACTCCCTGGCATGTATGGGGGAGGGTCAAAGAGTCAGCCATCAAGTTCAAGACTGAAACAGTCCCTGTTTCCCTCATTAGGGTCTTTAGTCCTACACCAAGCTCTCATGGGCCCCATCTGAGCAGGGGTTCCAGGCCACATCCAGACGTGGTCCTAGGTTATAGAAACGGTCCCATACAAGACCCCTGTGCCGTGCTCAGTTTGGTCTTTGTGGAGCTCTTGTTCTCTCCAAGTCTCACTAACCTCCTCCATTTCTATCATCACTTCTCGCCCTCTGCCAAAGGCTTGATCGCGAGTCTTAATATCTGCTCTGATACATCGCTACGTTGACGCCTCAGAGGTCCTCCTTGGCATGCTCCTGCCCTGTTGCTTGTTTTCTCCTCCACTCAATGTCCATTCCATTTGTTCATCCAAACGAGCATTGATCATACCAACGTGGGTCCTCCTTCCTGTATATCCTCCCTAGGTGTGTAGATTTCAGCATGACCTTCCTATCCTATAGGTCTATAAGAGTGAGTATATACCATGTGTG
>JAQQSO010004732.1:0-12550 GCA_028658305.1 Pachyuromys duprasi | reverse complement strand
TTCCTAGTTGTCTGAGAAAGCACATCTCTTTCCTTCTTTCTTTCTTTCTTTCTTTCTTTCTTTCTTTCTTTCTTTCTTTCTTTCTTTCTTTCTTTCTTTCTTCCTTCCTTCCTTCCTTCCCTCCTTTCTTTCTTTCTTTCTTTCTTTCTTTCTTTCTTTCTTTCTTTCTTTCTTTCTTTCTTTCTTTCTCTCACCCTCTTTCTTCCTTTTTCTTTCTTTCCTTCCTTCTTTTCTTTCTTCGTTCTTTCTCCTCCTTTACCTCCTCCTCCTGCTCCTCCTTCTCCTTTTTATTTTTGACAAAGGAATGAAGATTTCCTTTCCTTCAAAAGACAATGAGATTAGTGGGAAGCGATAGGACATAGAAACAGAAAGAGAAAACATAAAATGAGACAAGTAAGTTTGGTTCTACAAATGTCCACAGCTGGCAATGAGTGGGTCTGCTTTTAGCCCAGAAAAGCTTGTCCCAGTCACTCACCACTATTTCGTAAGCATGGCACAAAGTCTACCACTTTTTCTGTACAGGGGGGAAAGCTTTCTTCACTCACCTTCCTTGAGTAGTACATTGAAATTCATCCTAATTATCAGGCCTGTTTTTGTTCATCTTACTAAGAGAAATTGGTTTGTCACTCATTTATTGAATGCCTACTTTGTTCCTTCACCTGGGCATCAAATGGTCATCTTGAAGAGACATAGCCTAGTTGGTCCTCCTTTTACTTGATAACATACTGAGAGAGAAAAGCAAGAATTATTACCTTTCAAGTAATTGGGGAGGCAATGTGACAATCACCAGGAGGTAAAGTCACGTTGTGTTCTAAAAGCATTTCATAGGAGGACCAATTCAGTCTAAAGTGGGGGAAAACATTCCTTAAAAGTGACATTGGAGCTGACTAGTCATTGATGAGAAAATTGGTATTAACTGGTAAGAAGAAGGGGAAAAATACATGTCTGAAATGTTTGGGATGACTAAGAGATGACAACATAGAAGAATATTTTTGAAGAGAGTTTTGAAGCAATTTTCATCACATAGCACATTAGTCTCTAACCTAAAATATAGAAGTCTTATATTAAGCATCCCAGCCTGATGGCACCAGGCATTCATCCTAGGTATTATGTTTAAGAGGAATTACAGGCAAACCCTATTAAATTAAAATAAGTTGTATTCTTTATAGTTATAGGGAGAAAAGCCAGTGAACATTAAAAATTTGACCTTTTGAGAGCAACGGAACCAAATAATCTGAGCACAGGGGTCTTTCCTGAGACTGATGATCCAACCAAGTACCATGCATGGAGACAACCTAGGACCCCTGCACAGATATGGCCCATGGCAGTTCAGTGTCCAAGTGGGTTCCATAGTAATGGGAACAGGGACTGTCTCTGACATGAACTGGTTGGCCTGCTCTTTAATCACCTCCCCCTGAGAGGGGAGCATCCCTTCCAGGCCACAGAGGAAGAGAATGCAGCCTCTCCTGTTGAGACCTAATAGACTAGGATCAGAAGGAGGGAAAAGAGGACCTCCCTTATCAGTGGACTTGGGGAGAGACATGGGTGTAGAAGGGGGAGGAAGGGAGGGATTGGGATGGGTGAAAGGGGGAACTACAGAGGTATATAAGATGAATAAAGTGTAATTAATAAAGAATTTAATAAAAAAGTATTAAAAATTTCGACCTTTTTTTTCAGTGTACTTTGAGCTCTAATCTATTTGTGTTCTAATTTATCTCCCACTACTCATTTAGTCTTAAATGAGCTAAAATGGAAAAATAATTAAAGTGGGGTCAAGGTGAAAGATTTTGAACTAAATATGTCCAAATTGATATTTCCTAGCCTCATAACTGCACAGTAGAACCCTGTGTGGGCAAAGACATGTTTTATGTTGCTCAATTTGGGTTTGAATCAAACTAGCCACTGATTTGCTGATTTGGATAGTTTCTTTCTACCTTTTCATTAGTTTGGCTAACGGTTTGTCTATCTTGTGATTTTTTTCAAAGAACCAGCTCTTGGTCTCATTGATTCTTTAAATTTTTTTCTTTGTTTCTAATTCATTGATTTCAACTTTGAGTTGATTATTTCCAATTGTCTCCTCCTCTTGGGTGTGTCTGCTTTTTTTTTCCCTTGGGCTTTCAAGCATCCCATTAAATTGCTTGAATGAGATGTCTCCAACTTCTTTCTGGAGGCACTTAGTGCTATGAACTTTCTGCTTTACACTGCTTTCCTTGAATTCCATAGGTTTGGGTAAGTTGTGCCTTAATCTTCATTTAATTTTAGAAAGTCTCTAATTTCTTTTTTCATTTCTTCCCTGACCAAATTGTCATTGAGTAGAGAGTTGTTTAGTTTCCATGTGTATGTGGGTACTTTGTTATTTCTCTTGTCTACATGGTGGTCTAATAGGATACAAGGGATTATTTTGATCTTCTTGTATCTGTTGAGGCTTGCTTTGTGCCCAACTATATGTTCAATTTTTTGAGAAGACTCCATGATGAGTTGAAAAGAAGATACGCTCTTTTGAGTTTGGGTAAAAAGTTCTGTAGACACCTATTAGGTCCATTTGTCTAAGGACCTCTGTAAGTGTCAGTATTTCCTTATATAGCATCCATCTACATGACCTGTTCCTTGGTAAGTAAGACTGGAGTGCAGTTTTACACTATTAAGGTGTTGGGATCGATGTGTGACTTAATCTTTAGTAATATTTTATTTACAAATGCAGGTGCTCTTGTGTTTGGGGCATAGATGTCCAGGATTGTGATGTCCTCTTGGTGGATTTCTCCTTTGATGAGAATGAAATTCCCCTCTTCATCCTTTTTGATTAATTTTGGTTGACAGTCTGTTTTATACAATATTATAATAGCTACCCCAGCTTGTTTTCTGGGTCCATTTGCTTGAAAAACCTTTTTCCTGCCCTGTACTCTGAGGTAGTGTTTATCTTTGTTGCAGACGTGTGTTTCTTGGATGTAGCAGCATGTTGGATCCTCTTTTCCCAACCATTCTCTCTTTTTTAAATTAATTTTTTATTTTTTAATATTAGTTACAGTTTATTTACTTTGTACCCCAGCTGTAGCCTCCTCCCTCATTCCCTCCCAATTCCACCCTCCCTCATCTCCTCCCTGCCCCTCTCTAAATCCACTGATAAGGGAGGTCCTCCTCCCCTTCCATCTGAATCTAGCTTATCAGGTCTCTTCAGGACTGGCTGTAATGTCCTCCTCTGTGGCCTAGGAAGGTTGCTCCTCCCTGGGGCGAGGGTCAAAGAGCCAGCCATTGAGTTCATGTCCCTGTTCCCCTTGAAGAGTATACGTTAGCCTGGGTATAACTCCATTTTGAAATAAAGAGCCATCTTGACTGGGAGATGAACTCTTGTACCAGGAAATATCACAGAATGTACACTTGGCAGACAACAAAGTTAACTCTCCTAGCAACAGGCTCCAGGAAATATCACAGAATAAATACTTCATACAAAATAGAGACAATCTCCCTGGTAATAATCAATGAGATTCAGTTGGGAATTGGCTGGGAAAATTCTCCCCAATGTTTCCAATATAGCTTAGAAGAATAACAATTGTGATTATATGCCTTAGGCAATTGTGATTATGTGCCTCAGAGAAGGTCACCTCGCTCCTCTAATTTTTACCTAATCCTGTAATGTCAAAACATGTGCCACTCCCCCTCTTGCTGTCATGGAAACATGTGCCCCCCGCTTGTTGTCATGGAAACCCCCTGCTCATAGACTTTTCCTAAAAAACCCTTGCTCTCCCAGAGCTTGAGGTCCCACTTCTCTACTGCTGTGTCAGTGAGAATTGGGTCGTGAGTTTGATCGCTCTCATAATAAAGCCCTCTTCTTTTGCATCGAGTAGTCTCCTGGTGGTCTCTGAGGGTACTGTGATCCTGGCATTACATCCTTACTAGGGAACCCACTTGGATACTGAGCTACCATGGGCTACATCTGAGCATGGGTTTTAGGTTATATCCATGCATGGTCCTTTGTTGGAGAAATAGTCTCAGAGAAGACCCTTGTGCCCAGATACATTTGGTCCTTCTAACTCCCCCTTCTTTCAGATGATTTCCTGCACTCTGCCCAAGGTTTGGTTATGAGTCTCATCATCTGCTTTGATAGACTGCTAGGAAACAATCTTGATGCCCCTCAATGGAGGAAAGGATACAGAAATTGTGGTACTTTTACACAATGGAATTCTACTCAGCAATTAAAAGCAAGGAAATCCTGAAATTTGCAGGCAAATGGTGGGGTCTAGAAAAGATCATCCTGAGTGAGGTATCCCAGAAGCAGACAGACACACATGGTATATACTCACTTATAAGTGGATACTAGACATATAAGATAGGATAAACATACTAAAATCTGTACACCTAAAGAAATTAAACAAGAAAGAGGACCCGGGATAAGATGATCAATCCTCACTTAGAAAGGCAAATGGGATGGGCATTGGAAGTAGGAGAAAATAAGTAACAGAACAGAGAGCCTCTGAAAGAGTCTACCTTGAAACCTGTGTCTTTTTACTGGAGAGTTGTGTCCATTGATGTTGATGGCTAATAATGACTAATGAATGTTAGTTCCTTTTACTCTGGAGTTGGTGGTGTTAATGTGTTTCAATGCTTGTTTTTTTTTTTAATTCTTTGTTGTGAAGTTATCTATACTCTGTGTTTTCTTGGGTGTAGTTGATTTCCTAGGATTGGAGTTTTCCTTATAGTATCTTCTGTAGGGCTGGGTTGTTGTGTAGATGATAAGTTTAGTTTTGTCATGGAATATTTTGTTTTCTCCATCTATGTTGATTGAAAGCTTTCTAGGGTATAGTAGTATGGATTGGCATCTGAGGAGTCTTAGAGTCTGCATGACATCTGCTCAGGCCCTTTTTTCATTCCTAGTTTCTGTTGAGAAGTCTGGTGTGGTTCTATACGTCTACCTTTATATGTTACTTGGCCTTTTCCCCTTTCTGCTTTTAATATCTTTTTTTGCTGTTGTTCTGTAGATTTAGTGTTTTGACTATGATATGACATGAAGAGTTTCTTTCCTGGTCTAGTCTATTTCGTGTTCTGTAGTCCTCTTGTATGTGTATAGACATCTTTTTTTTTTTGGTAACAATGCTTTATTGACATTAAGTTTCATCTTCTAAAATACCACTAACAGAATCTAAGTTTCAGATACAAGAAAAAAGAAAAATTTGCTAAGCATAATATGAATATGATTCTAGCTCGGAAGTGATCAAGAACTTTCACAACATCGCAACAATAACACAAACAACTGACAATGAAATGGACATGGCTAAAAATAAGAGACATCACCCATAAATGTATTAAAATGGCAAATAAGTACATAAAAGTGTTCATACTATTAGTCATTAGAAAAATGCAAATTAAAACCACGGAGAGATGCCACTGTACACCCACTGGAATAGCTAAAAGTGAAAAGACTGACAATCCTATTTTGGTGAAACTGTGCAGGATTTAGAGTTCTCTCACATTGCTGTTAGAATTGCAAGATCTTTCAGTGAGTCTGGAAACCAGTAAGATGGTTTGTTATTAGGTAACTTCTAAGATTAAAAGCATCACACATTTATTACCAATAAGCTCTTTCCTACATAAGACATCTTTTTTTTTAAGTTGGGAAATTTTTCTTCTATATTTTCTTGAAAATATTTTCTGGACCTTGGAGCCTGGAATCTTCTTTTCATCTATTCCTTTTATTCTTAGGTTTCATCTTTTCATGGTGTCCTTAATGTCTTGAATGTTTTGTGTTTGGAACTTTTCTGATTTTATTTTTTCTTTGAGTGGGGTATCCATTTTTGCAATTGTATTTTCAGTGCTTGATGGAAGAGTCTCTCTTCCATTTCTTGTATTCTTTTAGTGATGCTAATATTTGTGCTACCTGATCTTTTCTTTAAGTTCTCTAGCTCTAGGATTATTTGTTTGTGTTTTCTTTTTTTTTATTCTAATACTGTTTTCATATCTTGCACCATTTTCTTCATCTATTTGATTGTGGATTCCTTTCTTTCCATGATGGCCTCTTTTGTTGTTGTTGTTCATTGCCTCTCTATGTGCCTCTACTTGTTTGGCTGTATTTGCCTGTATTTATTTGAGATATTTGTTTGTTTATTTGTTCTGTTTATGTGCCCCTAATAACTAGATAAGCATAGCTTTAAAATCATTTTCTTGTGTTTCCGATGAATTAAAATATCCTTTGATTTGGGGAGGGTTGATCATGAAGCCATGGTGTCCTGATTTTGTTGATCTATTTTTATGTAAACCTCTAGCCATATACTTATCTGTAACCTCCACTGTTTGTTCCTGGGGTCTGTACTTCAGACTGGGTCAATCTATGTCTTGTGTCTTGAGTATTCTTCAGGAAGATGAGACAGGACCACAGGTTTGAGAGTGGATGTTGATTTTTCAGCTCTAGCTAAGGGAGAAAGTCACAGGCAAATATGCACAAGCGTAGACTTATGTGTGCCTGTGTGCCATGAAGAAGAGGGTGCTAGAGTGTGTGGATGCCCAGAAGGTTGGAGCTTAAGTGTGGGAGAGGGTGAGTGTGCTGGCACTGTTTGAGGGTGCAATGTGCAGGTGCCATGAATACCTCAGAGGCCTACAGGCCTTCTCTATTGTCCTTCTGGTATTCAGATCTGTCTGGGCTCCAGATTTTGTTTGCCTGGACTCCACTGGTAGACCCATAGGGGCTTCATTGTTGAGAATGCTGTCCCAAGGATCTCTACATTGCCCACAGTGGGTGTGTGGATGGGAGGGATACGCTGTCTGGCTGCTGGCCTAGAGGGACCCTGGATCTGGGGTTCTGCAAGCACTCCCTTAAAGGCACACTCAATCGCTTGCAGGTGTAATTGGAAAGCACAGGAACTCCCCTGTTCTCTACTCTCAGATTTGGACCTGAAGAGGCAAATGTGAGTGTAGGAAATTCATTAGCTCAGTGTTGTCCACTGTTTGGCCGTTGAGCAGGGATGCCTGTACTTGGGTTAGCTGCCTCTGCAGCCTCAGCCACCAAGCCTGGAGACTCCTTCTTGAACTGGCTGCTGCCCTGCTGTAGCGACAGCTCTGTGAGGCCTGCCTGTGTCATTTCAGTCACAGAGTTTGGGGGCTTGTGCTTGGAGTATCCACTGTCTTGCCATAGCTATAGTAACAGGAGGCCCACTCTGTGCTCAGGCACTGAGCATGGAGGCTTGTTCTTGGGGCAATCACTTCCATCTCAGCCAGGGAGGCCACTGATGGCCGCTTCCCTCAAGCAGGGAGCCCTGTGCTTATGGCTAGGGGGAGTGCAGGGGAATGAATATTCACTCTCATGTTTTGTACTGACGACTCTGGTCAAGAGTGGTGGTTCACATCTGTAATCCTAGACCATGAGAGGCCAGGGCAGTGGTATCATGAGTTTGAGGTCAGTCTGTGCCACATAATAAGACCCAATACAGAAAACAACAACAACAACAATAGCAACAAGTAAACAGCTATCTGAATTGGCCAGATCATCTGTGCTGGCTAATTTTTAACAGCTTGACCCAATCTACAGTTATCTTGGGAGGAAGAATGCAAATAAAATTTGCCTCCCTCAAACTGGTCTGTAAGCAAGTCTGTGTGCATTTACTTAATTATTGATGGTAGAGGGCCCAGTCTTCTGTGGTCAATGTTAACCTTGGACAGGTGATACTAGGTTATATAAGAAGACAAACTGAATAAGCCATTGGGAACAAACCAGTAGCAATGTTCTTCTATGGGTTCTTCTCTGCCCTTAATTCCTGTTCTGATTTCCCTCATGAAGAGACTGAATGGGACATAGAAGCTAAATAAACTCTTTGCTCTCCAAGTTTCTTTTGGTCATGGTATTTACTAAAACGGAAAAAAAATATAACACAACCCCAACAGACTCTATGATGTAGTTCTCAATGAGAGAATTTAGTGTAAGGTATGTCCCACTTCTAGCAACACTGGAATCTCTTTTATAAACCTACATCCCTTATTACATGATACTATTATATGCTCTTTGGGGAAAAATTGTTAGATTCACTAAGAAATTGGTTCACAAGGCTGTAAGTAGGGATTTGTTTACCAATATTTAAGAAAACTAAACAAATCCCACACCTAAAGCTCATGTAATATTGCAGAAGACGAAGAAGTATTGTAAAAGCCAGAAGATACGGGGAGTTGCTGGGAGATGTGTTTTCTAGTAATGCCAGAAAATAACACCCATAAAGTCTCACCTAAATGTCCAAACATGAGGTAAACAAGGACGAAAATAGATATGCCAAAGTGGACAGGAGGAAAGTCAAAGAGGCTCTACCCTACACAAGGAACTATAGGCAGCTAAGGAAGCTAAGAGTGGGGGAAATAGTTTTTCCTATCGAAGATCATACCAATTAGCTATCTAGTACCAAATGGTCAGCCCAGAGAAATACTAACAATTAAGTTTATACAGACTTAGTAGGTTATACTTAAGCATATATATATATATATATATCATATATATGTAACATAACAAAAAATAATTAATGAAAAAGTGACCACGTATTCTCAAGAGAGAAAAAAGGGAAGGGTGCATCAGAGGGTTTGTTGGGAGGAACTGGAAGAGAAGGAGAAAATGATGTAATTATAATCTTAAAAATAAAAACAAATTTAGTTAGACCAGGAGAGGAGGAACTCCCCTATCTGTGGACTAGGGGAGGGGCAGAGAGGGTGGGGAAAGAAGAAAGGAGTATGGGACTGGGAGGAGATGAGGAAGGGGGCTACAGCAGGGATACAAAGTGAATAAATTGTAATAAATAATAATAATAAAATTTTAGGAAGAAGCAAGTTAGTATACAAAGAAAAATGAATAAAAACAGCTCTGGATAAAAAAAGAAAGAAATTTAAAAACATACCCACACTGAGAAAACTCTGTTTCTCTTTCTGTTGGCTTATGCTGTACAATGTGAAGCATCCCAGGAAATGATGTTCTGGGGTCAAATGGTTTGCTGTGAGCATCAGGTTGGACTTCTCTTAGTGTTAGCTGACAAAGGACTGAAAAGAAGCCATCACTTCATGAGCAGTTCCCTAAGAGCTTGGAGTTGTCTGCAAAGCTGAAGTTTTCTGAGGTCTTCTTTCCTTCCTTCTGATCCTACCTATTAGGCCTCATCAGGAGTGGCTGCATTGTCTTTTTCTATGGCCTGGTAAGGCTGCTCCCACCTCAGAGGGAGGTGATCACAAAACAGACCAATCAGTTCATATCAGAGACAGTCCCTGTTCCCATTACTATGGAACCCACTTGGACACTGAACTGCTATGGGCTACATCTGTGCAGGGGTCCTAGGTTATCTCCATGCATGATACTTGGTTGGAGTATCATTCTCAGGAAAGACCCATGTGCTCAGATTATTTGGTTCAGTTGCTCTCCTTGTGGAGTTCCTGTCCTCTTTCCTACTTCTTTCATAAGATTCCCTGCACTCTGCCCAAGTGCTGGCCATAAGTCTCAGCATCTGCTCTGATAGTTTGCAGGGCAGAGCCTTTCAGAGGCCCTCTGTGGCAGGCTACTGACTTGTTCCCTGTTTTCTCTTTCAATTGATGTCCATCCTCTTTGCCCTTCTGGATAGGGATTGGGCATTTTAGCAAGAGTCCTCCCTCTTGATTAGTTTCTTTAGGTGTACGGATTTTAGTAGGTTTATCCTATAGTATATGTCTATATGAGTGAGTATACACCATGTGTGTCTTTCTGCTTCTGGGATAGCTCACTCAGGATGATCTTTTCTAGTTCCCACCATTTACCCGCAAATTTCATGATATCCTTGTTTTTTTATTGCTGAGTAATATTCCATTGTGTAGATGTACCACAATTTCTGTATCCATTCCTCAGTTGAGGAGCATCTGCATTGTTTCCAGCTTCTGGCTATTACAAATAAAGCTACTACAAACATGGTTGAGCAAATGTCCTTAGCAGAAAGGGGAGGAGGGAGGGAACTGCAGGGCTATATAAGGTGAACAAAGTGTAATTAATAAAGAATTTAATAAAAATTAATAAAAAGAAAGTAAATAAAGTAGAAGGAGGTAAGAGAATGAGTATCATAAGGGGCAGAGAGCTATCTATGAGGGAAATGATGGGGAGAGGTAAATGTGATGTTATATGCATGTCTGAAAATGTCACAGTGAAACCCATTATTTTGTGCAGTTAAGACATTCAATAAAATATTAAATAATTCTGCCTAAAAAATAAAAAGCTGAAGTTTTCTATAGTAAGAAAAGCTACAGACTAAAAGTTTTGTATTTAAGGGAAGAAAATAGGAAACAGAAAAAAAGAAAAGATAATTTCAAATCCTCTTCTGGTTTAATTTGGAACATCTGAAGACACTGACATTTTGGCACCAAATATGCTTTGTTGCAGGGGGTGGAATATATGCTCTGTGTTACATTTTTTCAGCATCCATGGCCTCTTATTGCTAATTTAAAATAGTAGCCTCTTCCGCTAATCATGGCAATCAAAGACATTTCTAGGTGTTATCAGAGATCTCCCGTGCAATTAACTCATTGTTCCCAACATAGTTCCCTGAATATCCTAACAAGGGACAACTGCGTTACTGAGTGCCACTAGGCATGGGATGGTAATGCCTACTTAAAATTAAAAGTGACAGCTCTCGGGATCAATGAAACAAGGCTCATAGGGGTTTGCAACAATCATGCAGCCTGGAGGGGTTTAAGCTAGATCTTCTGCATATGTGCTATGGTTGTTTAGTTTATGGTTTTCGTGGGACTCTTAACAGTGGGAGTAGTGGTTATCTCTGACTATTTTGCCTTCTCTTGAGACCATTTTTTTCCTACTGAGTTTCCTTGTCTAACCTTGATATGATTCTTTGTGCCCAGTCTTATTGATTCTTGTGATGCCTTATTTGATTTATATCCCTGGCAGGCCTGGGATATAAAGGGGGAGCACTGGATATGGTGTAAACAGGAAGTGGCAGGAGTCCTGGGAAGAGTAGAGGAAGGAGATGCTACTGTCAGGGTGTGATCTATGAGAGAGAAATGAATTAAAAAAAGAAAAAAAAAAGGTAGTAAATTGCTGCAGTGGTCAAAGGTATACAGTTCTCTTAAGTTCTTGATTTTAGTTATGATATGTCCTTCAACTACAGTACTAAGTTAAAAAGGAAAAGGTAGGTACAGTTTACATCATTAGATAATTATTCATATGTAAAAAGTAAATAGATGGGCAGCCTGGACTGGAACTTGAAAGACAACAGCCCAGATGACTAAACCCAGGTGTGTTTGTTGAGTCTGTGTATTGTGGTCCCACACTCTCCATCTAGCTGCTCTATGAGAATTTGTACAATTTTCAATGAAACAGCTTCTCTGATTCCTTCTTCTGGAAGCAGTGACAGCTTGGTCTATCTACTAGAGGTCTTGCAATACAACTTCTATTTATTGTTTGGCACAAATTCAGTGGATCTCCAACCTTTATATTAATATTTATCTTACTAAGGAAAACAAATCCATATAAATTTTGTTTGTTAATGTAATGTCAATTACTGTATAATAGCTCATCTCATAGCAACAAGAACTAACATACTGAAGCTGACACTGATAAGATAAAATTAATAACCTATGTACTTCAAACCTGACAAGATTTGGAAGCATTTGGAATGACTATGTTATATACATATATATTTTGTGCTGAGACTCAAACCCAAGGCTGTGCATATGCTAACAGGTGATCTGTCCCTAATTCTGTCTTATTTATGCTTAATAAAAATATATTTAAATGTGAAATTTAATATTTATTATGTTTAATTTATGTTTAATGTTAATTTGTTTGTATTTTTTAATACCCAGAAAACCTCAAGTTAACATATTAACAATAGAGAGATTGTATTTAACACAGAGACCCATAATGAGTCTTTGTAAAGAAAATAAGAGACTGTGGAATACTCAGCTCTAAACAACACCCTTATATCACATTCCTTTCCCTGAGCATCAGAGATTATTATAGAAGACAGTCACGGTTAGTGGACATCTGAATTGAAACAGTATTTGTTGAGCTTGGCAGTGCCCTTGCAAACATAAACTCCCAGTCCATGTGATTATATGCATTAGACCTACACAAAATCAAATCAGCTAAAATACCAGCACAGAACAGGAAAAGGCTCCTTGCTGAGGAACCATTTAGTAATTGATGGCTGCTAGTGTTCTAAGAGTCAGGATTTTAGAGGGTAAGGATTGAGAGATAGATTTGATTGAAACACATTATATTCATGTTTGAAATTCTCAAACAGTAAAAATGTAATTTTAAAGAAGCTAGCAGTATGAAATTACTCTGCCATCTTTTCTCTTTCCACAACATACAAGTTCAGGGTCGAAGATGGGAGGATGGAGGCCATTAAACACCCAGCCTCATGGTACTCTTATGTCAGACAAATTCTGAAAAGTGAACACTGACTATTCAGACAGATTTAGATTTTAAAAAATGTATTTGACTTACATGGAGCTTTAATTATTATATGCATATTAGCATAGGCTCATATGTTTGAATACTTGATCAGTTGGTAAAACTGTTTGGGAAGGATTAGGAGAGTCATTGTTGGAGGTGTTACTG
>JAQQSO010004730.1:0-12551 GCA_028658305.1 Pachyuromys duprasi | reverse complement strand
TCAGGGATGGAGATACCTGCAGATGATCTGTTGTTGTAGAGGATTGTTTTGGAGATTCTAGGGTTTTTTGTTTGTTTGTTTGTTTCTCTATATGAAGTTGAGTATTTTTCTTTCAAGGTCTGTGAAGAATTGTGAAGGTATTTCGATGGGAATCACATTGAATCTGTTGATTGCTTTTGGCAATATGGACATTTTCACTATGATAACCCTACCAATCCATGAGCCTGGGAGGTCTTTCCACCTTCTAATATCTTCTTCAATTTCTTTCTTCAGAAATTTGAAGTTTCTTTAATATAGGTCTTTCACTTGCTTGGTGAGAGTCACCCCAAGGCACTTTATGTTATTAGTGGCTATTGTGAAGGGTGTTGTTTCCCTAATTTCCTTTTCAGCCCTTTTGTCTTTGGTGTACAGGAGGGCCTCTGATTTTTTTTAGTTGATTTTGTATCCAGCCACTTTACTGAAGGTGTTTATCAGTTGAAGGAGTTCTCTGGTTGAAGTTTTGGGGTCACTCATGTATATTATCATATCATCTGCAAATAGTGATACTTTGACTTCTTCCTTTCCAATTTTTATCCCCTTGATCTCCTTTAGTTGTCTTATTGCTCTAGCTAGGACTTCAAGTACTATGGTGAAGAGATATGGAGACAGTGGGCATCCTTGCCTAGTCCCTTATTTCAGTGGGATTGATTTAAGTTTCTCTCCATTGAGTTTGATGTTACCTATAGGCTTGCTGTATATTGCCTTTACTATGCTTAGGTATGTGCCTTGTATCCCTAATCTCTCCAAGACTTTTTGTCTCTCCTTTTGTTCCTCTAATATCTGCATAATTATAGCTTTAACAGAATTTTCCTGTGTCTCCGCCTAATTAAAATCTCCATTGCTTTTGGGTGTTTCTGGTGGGGCCATGGTGTCCTGATTTTTGTTGGGTGAGTTCTTACGTCGACTTCTGGGCACTTGTTTATATATAATCAAGGAGCTGTTTGTGCTTTAAGGATGAACTTCAGACTGGAACTGTCAATCTCTTGTGTCAGGAGTATTCTTCAAGAAGATCAGGGAGTTCCAGTGGTTTGATAGTGTGTGTTGTTGCCTCAGTTGAACTCTGTTGTGGGATCTGTGTGCCCGGCTTCGTGCTCTGTGCTAGAAGCTGTGAGCACCGCAGGGTGGTCACCCTTCTGGTCTGGAGGCTTGGCTCCTCACTCTGTGCCAGAGGCTGACTGTCCTGGTTTGAGATGTCAACTGGGGGCGCCGCTCTGGTCTGGAGGCTCCATGCTCAGACCTGGGCTTGCTGCTAAGGGCTCTCCTCTGGACTGGAGACTTGGCGCCTCCTTCTGGGCCAGGGGCTGTGCACCATGGTCTGAGATGGTATTTGGGGGCACCTCAGTCTGGACCTGATGCTGTGTGTCCCAGTCTGGGGTGGTGGCTAGCGCCTCCATGGGGATTGTGCCCACCTGATGCAGCCCTGTCTGGGGAATGGAATCTGGGGCCTTCTCAGACTGGCCCGTGGACACATACAGGGTCTGGAGTGGTTGCAGGCGTTGCCGAGCAGTGTGTTCCTGCTGTATGCAGGCCGGTCTGAAATGTTACCTGGGACCTTCTCAGTCTGACCCATGCACACACACACAGGGACTGAGGTGGTTGCTGGCAGAGCCGAGCGGTGTGCACCCGCCATATGCAGGCCAGTCTGAGATGTTACTCGGGCCTTCTCAGTCTGGCTGGGAGACTGTGTGACCCAGTCTGGTATGGCAGCTGTAGGCACCCAGGCCGGTTGATCATTCAGATCAGGGCTGTGAACCACAGGTCACCCGGAGTTTTTTTCCGGGGAATAACAGGGTATCCCTAGGATTTTTCCACTTGATTTGCTCACCGTAGGAGTTCCGCTCACCTGGCAATCACAAATTCTAGTGTTTTAGGTCCCAGAGTTCAGTCTCCTGGTCACTGCATTGTTACTGCTGTCCTACTCCTCAGACACAGTGTCCTCTCGTGACAGCCATCTTGGATCTCCGTCCCCAATATCTTAATAGTGGTAGATTTCAACACTCCACTCTCACCAAGGAACAAATAATCTATTCAGAAGCTAAATAAAGAAATACTGGAACTTACTAAATCAAATGGACATAATGGATGTCTACAGAACTTTTCATCCAGATTCAAAAGAGTATAGCTTCTTTTCAGCACCAAGCAAGTGAAAGACCTGTTCGGGAAAAAAAAAATTCAAGAGGAAAGAAATTGAAGAAGACACCAGAAGATGGAAAGATCCCCTGTGTTCATGGATCTATAGTATTAACATAGTGAAAATGACCATCCTTCCAAAAGCAATCTACAGATTCAATGCAATTGCCATCAAAACACCAGCACAATTCTTTATAGACCTTGAAAGAAAAATTCTCAACTACATATGGAAAAACAAAAAACTCAGAATTGCCAAAATGATCCTGTACAACAACAGATCATTTGGAGGTGTCTCCATCCCTGATCTCAAGCTCTACTACAGAGCAATAGTAATAAAAACTGCATGGTACTGTCATAGAAAGAGAATGGTGGATCAATGGAATTGAATTGAAGACCCAGAAATAAACCCACACACCTATGGAAACTTGATTTTTGACAAAGAAGCCAAAACAATACAATGGAAAAAAGACAACATCTTCAACAAATGATACTAGTCTAGTTGGCTGTCTACATGTAAAAATTACAAATAGATCCATATTTATCACCCTGCACACAACTAAAGTCCAAGTAGATCAAATACCTCAATGTAAAACCAGACACACTAAATCAGTTAGAAGAAAAAGTGGGGAAGAGTCTAGAACTCATTGACACAGGAGGCAACTTCCTGACCAGAAAACCAATGGCACAGGCTCTAAGAGCAACAATCAATAAATGGGACCTCATGAAACTGAAAAGCTTCTATAAAGCAAAGGACACCATCATCAGAACCAAATGACAGCCTACAGACTGAGAAAGGATCTTTACCAACCCCTTATCTGACATAGGGCTAATATCCAGGATATGTAAAGAACTAAAGAGGTTAAAAAGCAACAAATCAAGCAATCCAATTAAAAAATAGGGTACAGGGCTAAACAGAGAATTCTCTGTAGAGGAATGTAGAATGGCAGAGAAACACTTAAAGAGATGCTCAACATTCTTAGTCATCAGGGAGATGCAAATCTAAATGACCCTGAGATTTCACCTTACACCCATCAGAATGATCAAGATCAAAAACTCAAATGACAACACAAGAGAAGCTGTAGAGAAAGGGGAACACTCCTCCATTGCTGATGGGAATGTAAACATGTACACCCACTTTGGAAACAAGTCCAGCTCTTTATCAGACAATTATGAATAGCGCTTCCTCAAGACCCAACTATACCACTCCTAGGCATATATCCAAAAGATGCTCAAGTACACAATAAGGACACTTGATCAACCATGTTAGCAGACGTTTTATTCATACTAGCCAGAATCTGGAAACAACCAAGATGCCCCTCAATGGAGGAATGGATACCTAAATTGTGCTACATTTACACAATGGAATACTACTCAGCAATTAAAAACAAGGAAATCATGGAATTACAGGCAAATGGTGTGATCTAGAAAATATCATCATGAGTGAAGTATTCCAGAAGCAGAAAGACACATGTATATACTCACTTATACGTGGATACTAGAAATATCATAAAGGATAAACCTACAAAAATCTGTACACCTAACGAAGCCAAGCAAGAAGGAGGACCCTGGGTAAGACGATCAATCCTCACTCAGAAAGACAAACAGGATAGACATTGGAAGAAGTAGAAAACAGGAAACAGGACAGGAATCTAACACAGGTAGCCTTTGAAAGACTCCACTCAACAGTATATCAAAGCAGATGCTGAGACTCATAATCAAACATTGGGCCGAGTGCAGGAAATCATACGAAAGAAGGGGGAGATAGAAAGACCTGGAAGGAACAGGAGCTCCACAAGGAGACCAACAGAACCAAAAAATTTGGGCACAGGATTCTTTTCTGAGACTGATGTTCTCCAACCATGGTCCATTCATGGATATAACCTAGAACCCCTGCTCAGATATAGCCCATGGTAGTTCAGTATCCAATTGGGTTCCCCAGTAATGGGATCAGGGACTGTCTCTGATATGAACCCAGTGGCTGGCTCTTTGATCACCTCCCCCTAATGGGGGAGCAGCCTTGCCATGCCACAGAGGAAGAAAATGCAACCAGTCCTGATGAGACCTGATAAGCTAGGGTCAGATGGAAGGGGAAGAGGACCTCCCCTATCAGTGGTCTTGGAGAGGGGTGTGGGAAGAGATGAGGGAGAGAGGGTGGGATTGGGAGGGAATAAGAGAGGGAGCTACAGCTGGGATACAAAGTGAATAAACTATAATTAATATAAAAAATAAAATTTTAATTTAAAAAGAGATTGGATTTCTCTATGAAATCCACTGCCCTGAAACTACTTAGTAGACCAGTTTAGCTTTGACCCTAAGTCATAGAGATCCAATTGTCTCTGCCTCTAAAGTACTGAGATTAAAGGTGTGTACTTCCATGCTCAGCCTTAATACATTTTAAAGATGTTTACATACAACATATTCTGGTCATATTTTGTACTCTCTATCAACTCCTCCCAGATCCTCCCTATTTCCCTACCCATACAACTTCATGTTTCTCACAAAATAAAATCAAACAAAAAACAAAGGTCAAAACAAACAACAACAACAAAATAAGATTTTTAAAAAACCTACCTAAACAGAAAGCATGCGCCTAACCTACCCCCACAAAAAAAAAAAAAAACAGAAACAAAAACAAAAAGCATGGAGTGTATTTGTGTTGGCCAACTTCTGGGCATGGGGACTACCCTGGAGTGTGGTTGATATACCCAGTGGCACTCTGTTGGAAAAATAATTTTTCCTTTCTCAGTAGCTATCAACTGCAAACAGCAATGAGATCCACTGTTGGACAGACATCAGACTTGGTGTTGTCTTCTTTTATCACAGGTACTAACACTACTGAAGACTGAGAAGCATGTACTACTGCTTCTGCTGATATTGCTTCTGAGGCTACCACCACTGCTGTGCCTCCTTTTATTACTCTTAGCAAGTACATCTAGCTCAGCATGTAGAACAGTAAAAAACAAACAAACATTCATGTCTCGCAGTCACACCATGTTGCAAACAGCCATTGCTGCTTCTTGTGCCACAAATAAAGGTGTACCCCTTTACTTCTCTGTTGCTGTGATAAAGGAAGAGAGACAAAGACAACTTGGGAAAGGAGAGGCTTTATTTAGCTCAGAATCCATCAGCCAAGGAAGCCAGCAGAAGGAGCTTGAGGCAGGAACCTGGAGTCTGGAGCTAAAGTCGAGACTATGAAGGAACAGTATTTACTGGCTTGTTTTCCTGGATAGCTCAGCTACTTTTCTTATACAGTCTGTGGCCACCCAACCACAAGTGGCACCTATAGTGGGCTAGGCCTTTCTGCATTAATTAGCACTTAAGAAAACACAGACACAATCCTATCTAATGGAGACAAGTTTTCAATTGAGGAAGCCTTGTTCCGGGTAACAATAGTTTCTGTCAAGTTGATAAAAACTAAGCAGCACAGAAGGGAATGGATGAATGACATTAAAAGATATTAAAATTTAAATAAGACATAAGCCCAGCCTCTGACATCCAGTGAGGATGACACTGGGAATCCTTCACCAAGTCTGAAGAATGCACAATAGTGATAAACAGCTTTGAGGCTTTGTCACACCCTCTACTTTGCACATTATTTTTCACGTAACCTAGCTTGCTCTAAGCAACTCTAAATTTACACACTATTTTTGCCTCTATTTGGCAGTTTTGCAAATATGTATTTATGAAATAAGATTCAATTAAGATAGATTTAAATTATCCAATTCAGCCTGAACTTTTTTTTTAATTTAAATCATTATTTCTTCAACAAGTAAATTGCCATGGCTATTGTACTTTGTTGGGTAAATATTACTAACCATATCCGGGCTTTCAGAAGTAAACAACATACTGTATAATTAGGCAATGTGAAATTAACAAGCAGGGTCTAGTTAATATCTTCACTATTTCACCTAATTAAGAAGCAGCTTGCTGGTGTATTGGGGACAAAAGAAACCAAATCTAAAAGGATATTGCAAAGTCAGAAGAGGTCTCTAACTGAGTACATTCATATTGATGGGCTGACCTTATTTATTAAACACAGCAGCAGAAAACTAGGAAGGAGAATTTAGCAGGCAGATATGACGTTATGTACAATTGATGCTATGGTTTGACAGTTTTGTCCTCTTAAAACTTATGTGTTCAAGAGTTAATCTCCAGTCCAATAAGCTAGGAAGTGCCTGGATCAAGTGCACTGTACCTGGGCACATGAATCATGGCCTCACAAATGGATTGGTGCTACTAAAATGGGCTTGCAGACATTGGCTCACTCTCTACAGAATGCAGCATAGAGTACCATTTCAGCAGCAGACAACAACACTGTAGCTGCTTTGATTTTGGACTTCTCAGACTCCAGAGGCATACGTTTCTATTTCTTTTTTTAATGAATTAACCAATTTGTAATATTTTATTACAGCAACATAAAATGGAATAAAAAAAAATCGAGTCCCTAAGTGTTGCTATAGAAGCAGCCATTGTTGAAGCTGGAGCCTTCCAAGCCTGGGTACAAAGCCATTCTTGCAGTTTCACTGTGGGTCTGTGATCTCTATGCTCTGCAGTTTCTTCATATGGAGAATAGGCACAAAGGAGTCTACTTCCATTTCCAACCTGTGAACACAACGCAGAAACAACAATGAATACTACAGTGGATTCATAATGTACCTCTTCCTCTAAAAACACAAAACAAAAAACAAAAAAACAGACATCCCACCTGACACCAATACTCTATGCTAAATGACAAAGGATCAGATGATCTGTACAATTTTACCCTAATGAAGTATCAAATTTGAGTTGATAAAATATTACTTATTTCTCTTTAAGGTATGCCAGGCTTAGTATTTTGATTGACTTACAAAGAGATTGCCAATCATATAAAGAGTCATAAAGGGATTTGCTCAAGGCCAAATGTAAATCTGTGATCAAATCAGAATAAAGCCTGACCCTTGGGTGGTTGCAAAACTAATGTGTATCCATTGCTTCAGCAGCAGGCTGTATCTGATCCTGTTTTAGTGATGAGAGCTGGTCATATGAGAGCCATCCACTTCATCATTAAACATTGGATAGGTAGAAATTCAAAAATAGTCCTGTGCAGGCAAAAACATATTGCTTATTGCTCATATAAAAAAACAGAGAAAATTACAAACATGCCAAGAAAAGAGAAATACAAGGGAGAAAGGATTTTTATATGGGTGGACAATGGAGAAGAAAAGTAAAGTCCATTGTGCAACCCACTCGGTGAGAACTACAATGTGATAGCTCCAGTTAGCCACCTTTGTCCATTTTAGCTCAGGAGAACAGCAATTACAACTAAAAAGCCAATAGACTCGTGGCAGATTCTAATTGAAAGCATGCAAAATGTGGAATGCAGAAAAGAAATATGGTACTTTTTCAAAAAGTATTTTAGGTAACTGTACTATGCAGAGACTCTAAAGAAATGAAACAAACAAACGAAAGAAAGATTATGATGAGGTAAAATGTACCAAGGCAAGGATAACATAGCAGAAAGCATTTCACAGGATTTGGATTATACAGGGGCATCCTTTTATGCTGAAAGTGGTGCTGTAGAACTCAGCAGGGGTAAACTATTATTTATCTCTGGTTATTAGCCAAGTCTAAACTGTGTAACCAAAATAACAAAAGATTTTCTTTACATCTAATTAGACATAAAGGCTGGAACAATGTTCTTTGAAAGGATGCTTTTAAGATGCTTTTTTGAATTGAAATAGTAACAACATTTGTTTTGTGTGGTAAACAGAAGGCTTTTGGCAGCACGGTTGCTTTCAGTTTGCAACTGCCAAGAACTATCTGCTTATCTGTAGAATTTCCACCGCTCTTCCTGCCTGCGAGTGAAATGAGTGCTGATTTGGAATGAACGGAGCTGCAGAAAACTCTATGGCTTACTAGAGTCATCATGTGAATTCCCTACTATGTTCACACACAGAAGCGTGCTTATGGTGCACCACTAAGCGCAGAAGATGGGGTGGGGTGATACACCGAAAGAAAGGTAAGAAGAGAGACATAAAAATCATTATATAAAGGAAATGTGATGAGAAAGGAAGGAGATGAGAGAAAAGGAAGGAGCAATGTCATAGGATGGTAGAATTCCACGAGGCAAAAAAAAATTTAAAAAAATAAATAATAAGGCAAGAGGGAAAGCTGCCAAGAATAAATGAACCGCCAGGTAGAAGGAACAGTGGGAAGCAGGAGAACAGTACAGGTAAGGTAGATGCAGCAGAAACACAGACACTAAAGGAGCTAAAGGATCATGGAAAGGGTCTCAGAAAGACTGAGTCAAGCAGGGTTAGTAGGGACTGCAAGGTTGTCTAAATGATAATGGTATTTGACAGTTTGATATGTATTTATAGCTATTTCCAACTCTCTCTGAATACTATATAGGATTATCCGGATTTTCTAGGGTTTATCACCACAGGCATGTTGGATTAACAGCCTGATGAAGTAAAGAATTATTCGCCAAACCAATCCTTAGGCTTCCATAGTACTCTTTCCAAGTTCCCTGAGCATTGTGTATAAGATACAAACATATATCTGTGTGTCTGTGCCTCTTTTTCTGTGCATATGATACTGTAGCAATATTTGAGGTACTTTATTGAGGCTTAAAAACCACAAAGGTACAATTCACAAAAATTTTTCTATTGGCAACTATTATTAAGCTCTTTCTATGTGTCAATCACTGAGATTTCAGTCTTCCTGTTTTCTGTGTGTGTGTGTGTGTTATTTTAGTTATAACCATTCTCTCTTCCTTATATCACTCCAAATCCTCTGTATACACTCACAACTCTTGTCTCAAGTTCATGGCTTCTTTTTTCATCAACTGTACTATGTGTATATATGTATATATGTATCTAAGTACACATTCATATTCCTAAATATAATGTTACTTGTATGTATGTTTTCAAGGCTGATAGTTTGGCAATATGTAACCAGTTGGTGTAACCTTCCCTGGGGAGGATCACCCTTCCACTATTAGCTTTGTTCAGCAGCCTATAGTTCCTTGTACAGGGTTGAGGCTTCATGGACCTTTCCTCATGCAGTTTGGCATGTTTGTTGGTGTCCGTCTTGTTTGGCTCATGTTTGGGAGGTCATGTTGCCAAGACTTTACAGATGCAGCTTCCGATGTTACTAGGAAACACAATCTCTCCTCAAAACCCTGATCCTTAAGCTCTTACAAGCTTTCTGCTCCCTCTTCCACAATGTTCGCTGAGCCTTAGGTTAGGAGTGTTTTGTAGACATATCCATTGGGACTGGGTTTCTACAATTCTGCATTATGATTATTGTGGTTTCTTCAGTGGTCGCCACCTTTTGCAAAGTGAAGGTTTCCTTGATGATGGGTAAATACTACAGTCTTCTGGTAGAAGCAGAAATACTGTTTATATGTTGTTGTTAGGTATTAGGCTGCTTTAGTAAATTAGAGGTTGTAGATTCTCTTCCAATGACTAGGATTACACGAACAATTAGTTAGCTAGGTTTCCAGCACCAGACATGGTACTTCTTATAAATGGGTCTTCAGTCCAATTAAAGACTGTTGGTCACTACCAAGGTACATGTGACACTACTGCATCCACAGGGTTATTGTGACGTGCTCATCATTAATGTTGATCATCATAGTTGGGCAGGACTGTTGGCTGCCTTCCTCCTTTTGGAAGCTTGCGTGGACAGTGGATTTTGTTTGTAACTGTAGTCTTCTAATTCTTGTTTCTAAGAGTTCAGAATGTGGGGTACGTGGCTCCATACTGACCTCCCTCTTGTTTAGTGTCCTGATCCAATCATAACTATGTTCAGTTGGCCTTTCTAATATTCTAATATTTGTCTCCTCTACCAACAGACATTCCTATAACTTCATATTGCTGCAACTGTTTGCCTATAGAGGCTACCTTGAGACAAGTTACATTTTGAGGTATTTAATTATCATATGGGAAACTTATGTAGTCCTTCAAAGCCTAAGTTGATAGTTATGTGTTAACTTTCTGCCATTGATGAAATACCTGAGAAAAACAACTTGGACGGAGAAGATCTCTTTTTGACTCATCATTTTATTAGTTTTAGTTCATAGTCATCTGGCTCCATAGCTTCTAAACCTGTACTGAGGCATCATGGTAAACAGCATGGTGGAGGTAGCTGTTCTATAAGGTGGGAAAGGCAAAAGGTTAGAAGAAACTTTCTTAAGAAATGATGACCACACCTATTGGTCAAACCACAGTTTCTTTTTCTGCTACAGAAAAAATGTTTTATTGTCCCCTGAAACATTTTTTTCCTATAAATATGATGGAAATTCCCATCATTGAGCATGAGACTGAAAGACTATCCCCTAATTATCATGTAGACTGGGATTTCAACACTATTATCTAACTTATAAAATGTGTGAGCAATTGTGGATCACTACTGAAAAATTATAAGACATTTATTTAGGCCAGAGTACATGTGAATAAAGCTGAGTTCTCTCCCCTCCCCCACAAATGTTGTTTAATTCTCCACTAGTCAGCATTTTCCCAGCAGTATGAGAAGGGTTATACTGATGAGAGGACATGAGAGAATATGTCTGCAGTATCAATGCTGTCAAGTCACAAAAAAGCAAATAGCTGTAAAAGCACTCCTGAGAAGAGTCAAACATACAGTCAAAATATTATCTAATATGTCCACTTTTTAGCAAAAACACAAAGAATGGAAAGCAACCATATTCAGAAAACACAAGTAATAAATAGAGGCTGTCTCTGAGGAGAAGAACATGCTTGAGTTAGTAGATAATCCGAAGCAGGTATTATAAATATGTCCAAAAACTAATGAAAGGCAATGTTAAAAAAAATTGAAGTATGACAGTAGCTATTCACCAAATAAAACGTAAATCACTTAGAATACTCAAATGAAAAATTTAAAGACAAAACCATAACTAACTAATAAACCATAAAAATTATAGGGTAACTATTAAAGTATAAAAGTCAACTGCAACTCTATGCATGAGACACATAAGCAGAATTTGAACATTAAAATTTTTATTTAAAAGAGTCCTTAAAAGTTAAATATTTAAATGTAAGTCTAACAAATGCTTATGTAATTTGTATGTGGAAAACAAAGCAGGCATTCGTTTTTTCTAAGAACATTTATTTTTAAGAAAAATTGTTAGAAGAATATATTTAAGTCATTTTATTTTTCTAAAAATTGGAAAATGTAATATATTATTATGATATATATCACCACCACACTATGGGTGGCTCACCTGTGTTATAATTGGCTATGAAACTATGTATTTCTTCTTGAATACGTACAAAATTTCACAGGCAAAAAATGAGCAGTAAATCCACAACCACATGAGAGAATTAAACCCCATGATGATGACAATATAAGGTAAATTCTACAAATGCAAGATTTGCTTAATATAAAAAGCTATTGTGAAAATAAATCTTCATATTAATGTAATAAAGGATATAAACATGCAATCATCTAAACAGAAAATATTTGAAAAAGCATTTTATTGGCAATCTAGAATAAAAGCTCTATCTTGTAAAGGATATGCATAGAACAATCTAAAACTAGTATTCCACTTCTTGATGAGAGACTGAATCAGGGCAGGAGAGAGAGCTCAGAAGTTATGAAGACTGAACTGCTCTTACAGAAGACTTAGGTTCAATGCCCAGGACCCACATGGCATCTTACAACTGTCCCTAACTCCAAGATCTGACACCCTTACACAGATAGATATACATGCAGGCAAAACACCAATGCACATAGAATAAGAATAAAAAATAAATAAAAAGAGAGACTGAATGATTTCCTCGAAACAGGACATGGGTAAATACTCTCAGCACTTCTATTCAAACACAAAAATAAAAGGCTAGTCAATACAATATCACACTTTAAGTAAGCTAATGGAATTCACCTTAGAAAGGAAGAATGGAAATTGTATTTGTGAACATGATAGGGAACATACACTCTTGAATCTATTTTTTCATAAAGGCACTGTCATAAATGAATGAGTTCATCATGGTCAAAGTACTCAAAGTAAATACAGAAATATGTATTTAATATCTATATATCAACAATGGACCAATTCTATGTGAAATAAAAGAAACAATTCTATTCACAAAGAAAGCTTCCAAAACAGGCAAATAACTAAACCTAATAAAAGAATTAAAAGTCATATAGGAAATAACAAAAAAATTTCACAAGAAATGAAAAATACCTAGACCTATAGGATAGGAAGGTCAAGCTGAAATCTACACACCTAGAGAGGCTATACAGGAAGGAGGACCCAGGTTGGTATGATCAATGCTTGTTTGGATGAACAAATGGGATGGACATTGAGTGGAGGAGAAAACAAACAACAGGACAGGAGCATGCCAAGGAGGACCTCTGGGGGGGGGGGGTCAATGTAG
>JAQQSO010004729.1:0-12552 GCA_028658305.1 Pachyuromys duprasi | reverse complement strand
CCCCCCACCAAAAAAGAGAGACACACAGAATGCTTTCTCACAAGCAAAAACATTTCAAAAATCATTAATACTTTTTTATTGGTGTGAGAGAATTCAATTCTGAACCTATGAATAAAAAGTCATCTAATTAAAGCTATCTTTTTTTTAAAGCTATCTTTTGAAAGAAAATTAATTTCCTATTCTCCCCAACCTGGAAATATCAAAGAAAGCTTTAAACTTAAGGAATTATTGTGGTTGGAATAAATGACCATCTGGAGGGGCGAAAATGACCTAGTAAATATTCTACTGGATGACCCCAGGCAGACGGCGTGCTTGTTCCCCATGGGCTCCTCAGGAACTAAGCAGGGACCAGAACACAGGAGTGATGGAAAGTACATCCATTATCCACTGTGGTCCACAGGCCAATTAGCTGCTCACTAATGTTCTTACTAATGTGCAACAATTATTGTTGAATCCATAGACAATCTCAGACAGTGAGATGGCATCAAATTCTCACTTCTACATGCAAATATATTCTACATTATTAAGCACTACGGTATGGTTAATAATAAGAATTGATAATCTTTTAGAGGTGGACGATGATAGGTAAATGGATAGGGAGGTACACAGAAAGACAGATATATGAGCAGACAGAACATTACCTTACATTACATTACCATAGCTGTGTTTAATTAATTTAGGTATTTTTTAAAACATGATTTGTGTGCATGTATGTGTATCGATGTATGTGGTGTGCAGAGCATGGCACATGTATTGAAATTAGAGGACAATTTTTATGGAATGGGTCTCCTTCCACCTTTATATGGATTCCAGAAATTGAACTCATACCATCAGGACTGTGCGGCAAGCACCTTTACCCAACTTCTGTATTTTATAGATAACAAGTTTGTTATGACCCTTTATTGTTAAATGTGTCTGTATTATTTTTGCTTTTATCTCTATCTTTGGCTAAGCATAGACTATGTACAATAACCATGCAACTATTTTGAGCAACATTTGATATGTGTGAATATTATGCAGAAAAACCTATAATGTACATACCCAAATGCCACATATTTTTTATCCAGATAGGGAGTTGCTTGCAGCGTGATGTAGAATTGTGACGCATTGGTATGACGGCCTTTATTGACCATTCCAAGAACTCCCCTCTTATTATGAGGAACTGCAAAGTTTTCATCTAGGAAAGGATAGTCAGTAAGTCAGTGAAGTATCTGTATCGTTTCCAACAATATATAACACGTAAGGAACAAAGGGAACTTTGGGAACAGGCTTCCCCCACTTATCAACATACTGCAAACTGTAAACATTCCTATTAGCTTTAATTACTTTCAAATATTTAGATAAACTGTTTAAAGCTTATTGGAACTACTTGAGCATTTAGCTCCCTTGTCTTGAGCATAGCTAAACCCTGGTGTCCACAGTGTATGCGCTGCTTCCAGCAGAGGGCGACAGACGTCCTTGTGTTGGTCTGCCGGTCGGCAGCAGAGCTTTGTTCTGACAACCAACGCGAGCCTTAGAAACACCTTTCTCAAGTCCTTCGCGGTCTGGCCCTCCCCTGCAGCAATCTTACACAGAGCCCTATCACAGTCCTCGCATGGTTGAGAGTAGTCACTGGTCTCCACAGTTCGCAGGGTGCTTCCTATCTCTGTGTGTGAGCAGGACCCTTGCCCCATGGTTCTAGTCCCAGGACTCCTGCCACATTAACTAGCTCAGGTGCGCTCTTAAATGTTGACTTGTACTCATTTCCACTCATATTCAAATACATTTGATTTTTTAAAAAGAGTTATTTATTTATTATGTATACAATGTTGTCTGCATGTACATCCGCACACCAGCAGAGGGCACCAGATCTCACTATAGATGGTTGTGAGCCACCATGTGGTTGCTGGGAATTGAACTCATGACCTCTGGAAGAGCAGTCAGTGCTCTTAACCTCTGAGCCATCTCTCCAGCTCCTCAAATGCATTTTAATCTCCAGCCCCCTGTAGGTTGACTTCTGAGGGAAAGGACAGTTTGGGGGCACGTAGGTACAAATGTGGAAGGTTACATGTGGGCAGAACACAGAATTGGTGACGAGGCCACATTTTCAGAATTGATACCCCAGATTTGTTTCTGTGACAATTAATCTTCGTGGCCAGCTTGACAGAATTTTGAGTCACCTTGGAAATACAGCTCGAGGAGTGTCCATGAGAGGTTTCCAGAAAGGTTTAACTAAACAGGAAACAGTCTCTCTGAATGTGGAGGCACCATCCAATGGCTGGGAAAAGTGACCTGGGGATCAGCATCCATCTCTCTCTGCTTCCTGACTGGATACGATGTGCTCTCTTGCTGTCATGTTTTCCCTGTCATGATGGGCTGGACCTTCAAACTCTGAGCCAAAGCAAACCCTCCCTTCTCCAAACTGCTTTTGTTGCATATTTTGTCACAGAAATGTAACTAAAAGAGCCTCCAAGTTCAACTGGACTAAACAAGTGGTGGATGACAAGGTCGGTAAGAGTACTCACTGGCTATCAAGTTCTGGCTGGGGATTTAGCTCAGAGGTCAGACACCTAGCATGTAGAAGGCATGGGTTCGGTGCCAGCATGATTAGTTAATGCATAGTTACCTAGATAGCCAGGCCCCAAGCTAAGGATAGAATTGTGATTTCAAGGTCTGCCTGACCTACAGACATCTTCATAGACCCACCTCTAGTATTTTTCAAGGTAAAGTCCTATATTTGTTATGGCAGCTCTGTAGTTATACAAAACTGTGCCACGTGTCTCTGATGGCACATGTCTTCTTCATCAGTCGCAAGTAGGGTAACTCTTACTGAACCCAGAGCTCACTGATTTGGTAAATCTAGCTGTCCAGCTTGCCCTGACCATGCCTTGTCTCCGTCTCCTAAGTGCAAAAATCAGGAAAAGGCCGCCAAGATAGGCCAGCTTTGATATGGCTTGCTAGGGATCTGGCCCTCCGAGCAGGTGGCTATTCACTGAACCACCGATGTCTCTCTTGGGTTTTAATATGCCACCGGTGAACTTTAAAGACAACCTTGTCTTGCCATAAGCCATGTGATTTTTATTGCATGGTGTTGCCGTGATGCAGAGGTTTGTTTTCATGTTATGTGTATTGATGTGAATGTGCATGCCTGATGTCCACAAAGGCCAGAAGAGGGCATCAGGTCCCCTGAACTGGAAGGCAGCGGTGAACTGTCCAACCTGAGTGCCTGGATACAAACCCAGGCTGTCTGTAAAGGCATCAAGTGCTCACGGCACCATACCATCTGCCTTCCCTTGGTACTTTTTGTAAAAGATTAAAAACAAATTGTGTGTGTGTATGAGAGAGAGAGAGAGAGAGTGTGTGTGTGAGAGAGAGAGAGAAAGAGAGAGAGTGTGTGTGAGAGAGAGAGACAAAGAGAGTGTGTGTGTGTGTGTGTGTGTGCGCCACACATGCATGTGAAGGGCGGAGGACATCATTTTGGAGCTGGTTCTCTCCTAGCGTGGACTCTAGGGACTGAACACGGTGGTCGGGCCTGCACAGCGAGCACTGCGGCCAAGCCATCTTGCCAGCCCCGATAAGGAGATTTCTCTGGACCGCCTCCTACTGTGATGGAGTGACTGTAGCTGGGTGCAGAGGCCTGCCGCTCCCCTTGGCAGCGCACCCTCTCAGCAGAGGCACAGAGGGACTGATGCAACTGAGGCCTGCACCCATGCTGCACTGCGGCCAGGACAGCAGCTGCTGTTGTACTGTATTATCTCCTTCTCATGTACTGACTGGGTGTGTGCGTCTGTGTGTGTGTGTGTGGTGTATACACACATGTAGGTGACACGTGTGGGTGCCCAAGGTTATGCACATGCTCGCAAAGGACTGGGAGGGTTTGAATGAGAATTACCCCCATAGGCTCATATATTTAGATGCTTAGTCATCAGTTCATAGATTGATTGGAGAGCTGAGGTGTTGTGGCCTTGTAGGAGGAGGTGTGTTGCTCGGCATGGGGCTTGAGGGTTCTCCCTGCCCAGGATGTAGGCTCAGCTCCTCCTCCAGCACCATGTTTAGCTGCCCCAGTGTTCCCCGCCATGACGGTAATGGACTAACCCTCTGAAACTGTAAGAAAGCCCCCGATTAAATACTTTGTTCTAGAAGAGACGCTTGGCCATGGTGTCTTTTCACGGCGATAGAACGGTGACTGAGACGGGGACAGAGGAAGCAGGCGGGTGTCCTGCCATGTCTTTGAGACAGGGTCTCTTACTGAACGTGGAGCTAGGCTGCTGACCGTAAGCCTCAGCACTCCCCGCCCATCCCCCACCCACGCACGACACAGACACACACACGACCATGCCCAGCTTTTTCCATGGATGCTAGAATCCAAACTCAGGTCTTCAGGCTTGGGAGCAGGTGCTCTTACCCACTAAGCCATCTTCTGGAATGCTTTTATAAAATATTTTCCTCCCATCCATCCACCTATCCATCCAACTGTCTGTCTAGCTATCTATCTTGACGTAATTTTTGAGACAGGTTCTCACTATGTAACGCTGGCTGTGCTAGAGCTCAATAGGTTGACCTAGCCTACCTCCAACTCACAGATCTGCCTGCTTCTGCCTCCCAGATTCAAGGATCAAAAGTGTGCGCTACCATGCCCAGCTTTGATATTTCTCTTCACCTAAAGATTGATCTATCTCACACAGAGAAGGCCAAATAGATATGTAATTACATCAGTTTTCAAGATAACAGGATTTTAAAAAAAGATTTATTTTTTATTTATAGAAGTACGTATGTATGCACATGTGTGTATAAGTACCCATGCAGCCCAGCAGAGAACTTCGGCTCCCTTGGAGCTGGAGTTACAGGTGGTTGTGAGCTGGGTGCTGGGAAGCAGACACAGATCCTTGCTAAAGCCGAGTGCGTTCTCAAACACCGAGCCTTCTCATAATGAATTCTTTTTCTATCATTCCTCCAAAGGGACCCAGTTAGACTGTCTTATAATACAGTGTCATTGTGAACTTGCTGGTTTAAAATATATGTTGGTTTCCAACCTATTGCAATTACTATTTTTTATGGAGGTCAGATGAATACAGCCTCTTCAAATTGGCCCTGTTGGCATTTTGCCTAGACTCTTGTAATCTTTAATAGCATTCCTGCTATCTGGTAGAGTAAGAGGGAACTAACTAGTACATTGGGGTTTATCCTGAAGAAACAGGCAACGAATGTACATACAAAGCTTCTGTGGACTAACCAAGAGGCTAGGTGGTTGAGATGGTTGCATCTCGGCCAGGTTGGCTTCAAACTCTACATATCTGAGGATGACCTTGAACTCCAGATCAACACTGTCTCCCTCCTCAGTACTGGGATCACAGCATGACCCGCCACATGCAGCTGGGGTGGTCTAGGAAATCAAGCTCAGGGTTTCTTGCATGCTCGACAGGCATACTACCAACAGAACTCCATCTCCAATGCCAGGTTTCATTTTGTTTTAGAACGTCACTCAATCTTTAATAAAGTAAGGACAAAACTCCACTTTTAAAATATCTGCAACTTGAAGGGCAACACCATTTTAAACTCTCATTTTTACTAAATATGATCACAAAACGTCATACTGGAATCCTTTTAAATTTGAATTATCAGCTACTATATGTCTGACAAACTTGAAAGATACATACCTTCAAATGTTGGTCCATAAATAGACTCTCCGTCATCTCCTCTTCCTTCTACTATATCTGAGAAATGACGACAATCAGATCAGAACACAGTGATGACAAAGGGAAGAAGATGCCTTAAATTTTGATTCTGCTTACATCTTAGAGTAAGTCTAGAGTAAGTTGCCCAATTGAAAATACTAGTATGGGAGCTGGAGAGATGGCTCAGAGGTTAAGAGCACTGGCTGCTCTTCCAAAGGTCCTGAGTTCAATTCCCAGCAACCACATGGTGGCTCACAACCATCTATAATGAGACCTGGTGCCTTCTGCTGGCCAGCAGGTGTACATGCAGATAGAACATTGTATACATAATAAATAAATCTTAACAAAAGAGAGAAAATACTACTACGATCACTTTAACTTGGAATAATTTTTGTTTATAAAATCATTTTGTTGCCATAACTCTCTAAGGGAACTTAAATTACAACATAAAATCTTTGAAAAATAGTTAATTATTATTATGGCCAATTTAAAGAAGATGCTCACACAAATCCATTTACTTCATAGGTTATTCCATATTTCACTAAGCAAACAAAATGGGAAAAGCTCTTTTGAAACAGGGTTTTCTATGTAGCCCTAACTCATGTTGTACACTAGACTGGCCTTGAACTCAGAGATATGCTTGCCTCTGCTTCCTGAGTGCCGGGATTAAAGAAATGTACCACCATGCCCAGCAAACATTTATTTTCTATGTGTTTTTCTCACTTGTATGTCTGTGTAGTGTGTACATTCTAGAGCTGGAGTTATGGACAGTTGTGAGGGGCTATCTAGATGCTGGGAATCAAGCCCAGGTCCTCTACAAGAACAATAAGGGCTCTTAACCACTGAGTCATCTCTCCAGCCTCAGAGTTCTTTTTGGACATGAATGAGCATGGATGCTCTAGGTGCTGGGAAGATGGCACACAGGGTAAAGTGTTTTCTGTGCAACTATGAAGATGTGTGCTTGATCCCCAGCATCCACACAGAACAGGCGGCAGGTTGGCACACATGGGTGAGCTTGTGGATTCCTGGAGCTCACTGCTCAGTCACCCTCGCTTAACTGGTAAGCTCCAATCCCAGTGAGACACCCCAGCTCGAGAAACAAAGTGAACATTTCTTGAGGAATGGTACCCAAGGTTGACCTCTGATCTCTATCCATGTACATACAAACCTGCAGGTACCCCAACCACCCCCCCCCCTACACACATACCAGTAGAGTCTTTTTAAAGAGTTACATTCAGATTTTCATTCCTTTAGCTATTGTTGGCTGGGTGTATAGCTCAGAGGGAGGGCACTAGGCCAGCATATATAAGACCCTGAATTTGACATCTGACATTGTAAAAAAACATAGTTATCCATAATGATAGCTTAGTTATTTAAACAATGTTTTGGAAACAAAATTCCTTTTGCTCTAATGAGAGGGTTTTCTGTTTATTTGCTTTTGGTGTTTTTAGGAGCTGCATACTTTGGCTTAGGCAATGATCCCATTATAAAGGCACCTATTTTCCACCCACATCTGAGAGGAAAGCAGGTATGTCTCTGTGCCCCAGCCTCCCTCTACTTCCTTCATCTCTCTGATCCAACCCCCTCTATACAGTGTTCAATAAATACTGGCTGGAGGACTGAGCTATTGTATCCATGTGTAAGCAAGCTAGCTACACACATGCTTAAAAAAATAAAATCTGATACAACAGCAAAATCTGCGTACACATATGGCCCTCCCCAACACCCAAAGAACACCCAAAGCCAGGTGTGGTAATGGACACCTCTAACCCCAGTTTTTCGGAGACAGAGGCAGATTGGAGGCCAGCCCTAACTCTATGGATTTTATAAAGGAAAAAGAATAAAAACTTCTGGACATTCTGCTTGGATGTCATATTTACATATTTAAAGTTTTCAGCTTACCTCCTCCTTGTATCCAACCATTCTGGACAACTCGATGAAAAATGGAATCTTTGTAATGAAGCTTTACGCCCCTTTCAGAAAACCCTGCCGTTCCTGTGCATAAGACCTGAAAATTTTTACATGTTTTGGGACATGTATCACAAAATAGCTACAAAATAAAGGTGAAAGGTTTCAAAGATTACTCAATATTTGATCAGTTACAGACTCCTCAAAATTTATTTGAAGAAGACAGCAAAATTCTCTTACCTCAAAAATCAATCTTCCAATTAGAGCAAGATCAATACAAATGTCCAAGTACACAAAATCATGCTATTAAAATTAGGGAGGAAAAAAAGAATGTCGGTCAGTGTTTTGTAAGGAAGTTTTAGAAATGTTAAAAAAAAAAAGAAAGAAAGAAAGAAAAGAAAAGCAGGGGCTGGAGAGACCGCTCAGCAGTTAAGAACACTGGCTGCTCTTCCAGAGGACCTGGGTTCAATTCCCAGCACCCACATGCTAGCTCATAGCTGTTTGTAACTGCAATATCTGACACCCTCACACAGACATACATGAAGGCAAAACACCAATGCACATAAAATAAAAATAAATTTTAAAAAAGGTTAGGCATTCTTTTCAATGATAAGATTTTAAACCACAGTAGGAACAGATAACAGCAAATACAAGCTAATCTACAATAGCAATAGATAACAGTAAAATAAATGACTTAAAGGGATTTTAAAATTAATTTTAACAAGTCCTTATAACCTATATTACATACTAGTTTGAAACACGGTTAGTACGTTTGTGTTTGTATATTACAATCTATATTACATAATAGTTTCAGTAGTGAAGCACATGAGCTAGAAATTCACAGTCCAGAGCTCAGTGTGGACAGGAACAGGGGACAGTCCCCCTGGGGAAAGAAACAGACTAGGGATTCTTCTCTACTCTTCTTTTCTGAGTAGGTTTGGGAGAAGATCCAAGTGAGTGTCCGTGGCATTGTTTCCTGTGTGTCCTGGGCTTTTAGACACAGTAAAGCCCAGCCAGAGCCAAGCCACACACCCCCACCCCCAGCTGGGTGGGGTTCCCAGGATGGTTTTAGAAGCAAGGGCAGGGGAGAGAAGCAGTGTGTTTCCAGTTCTCTTCCCTCGCCCTCTCCTGTTCAACAGTCCTCGCCTAATCCTTGATGTACCTCCCAGTAGAGATAACTGTTTTTGAGGTCTTGCCTAGTCCTATAAAAGGGCATCTAAAGTCGGGCATGGCGGGTTCCTGTCTGTAATACCAAAAAAACGCATCCAGAACACTAGTCTTTATCCCCCATATCTCTTAGGGTCTACCACACACTGAACAGGGTGTTTCAGACCTTGGACACCACTGTCATATATCAGAGAACCAACTTAGTTAATTCAGTGCATAAAACTTGCCCTGCCTTCTTCAAGAATCTGGGAAACACATGATAGTTCTTTAAATGCAGTGTATTGTTTTATGTCACTCTAATTTTTTTAACTTTTTCAGTTAGGAAGCTGAAATAATATTTGTGCTGTCTAGCGTCTGGCAAAGATGTATCACAAGCATAGTGAGGATAACCACATTTTTCTGTTATTTTTCAGACAGTGCCAGGTTAGTGTGGCACTCATTTCACAGCCACGGAGCAGCTGGCCTTGAACTCATGGAAACCCTCCTGTCTCAGCCTACTGAGAGCTGCGATTTCAGGCAATAATACAGGATTACATTGTGCCTAGCTAATTATAATTAAATAGTTTGAGCTTCATTAGCTTCTGTACTGTAAGTTCTAAGCCATAAGAGAATGCTGTAGAAGAGGAGGCCTAATGTGATAAACCTCACAGGCTTGGAAGGGACAAGAGGCTATGTCAGAAATTACAGTTGACTAGGGGAGATGAATTAAAGTCTATTTAGGCTTAATTAACTTCCCTGTGCATCAGTCAATTATCTTTATACGGCTGTCAGAAGCAGATATTGGTGGATGTGCATGGTGGAACACACCTCTAATCTCGGCTCCAAAGAGCCAGGGAGACCTCTCGTTTGCAGCTAGGCTGGGCTACATATTTTAAAAATAACAACCAAAAGGAAAAAAAAAACAAAGGTGATTCTGAAAATGCTCATGAAGAGAGACAAATGGATGTAATACAAAGTAGAATCCCAGTCACCAGGAGCCAAACACAAACGTACTTGTCTAGCCCGACATTCCAACCTGGAAATAGACAAGATCCTTGGTTTGGTTCAACAAGAGAAGTCAACCCCCTTTAAAAAGTCTTTTTTCAGGAATCTAGTCCTCCATTCTCAGTGTCACCCATCACTTCCTGCTTTCATTATTCCTAGCATTACGTCACCAACAGTGCTTTCCAAACACCTACCCCGCTATCAACTTGCTTTGGCACAGCACTAACCATTTCACCCCAAAGCAGAGGATTATGTCGTAATCTATGAAAAATGTGGAAAAAATCCTTCTGTACAAAAATCTCTGTGGCTCAGAACGAACAGTAGTAAATCGTCATCCGGCCTCCATTTTCTTTAGGATCTACAGTCAGCCATCCTTCCGGTCTAAGCAGCATCCAGTGGATCTTAGTGGCATTGCTAGAGCATTCTAGGACCAGATTCTCCCTCTGCCTACCCTGTGACAGGCAGATGGTGGACATATGACCTAGACTTTCTGGACAAGTGCTCTGGAGCCCTGTGGCTCAGGAAGTATTGTAAAGACACAATGTTGGGAGGTCACTCTCCATAATGGTGGTAGCAGCACGAGCCCAGGGCTAGTGGCTGATGAGCCTGTGGTGGCATCCCAGCCACACATTCCTCTGGCATGGCTCTGGCCACTTCCCTGGTATTTGGCCTTCCTTGTTTCCTACCTGATTTCTAAAGCCATTTCCCCGGCTTCCCTGTTAACTCTGAGAATTAGCATCATTGCAATATGCATCTTGTTTGTTAAAGTTAGTCACAGTAGCTGTGCGCCAACTGGCATTGAGCCTCGTGGCTGACAGTCTCGTTTTCTCATCCTTGTCAACTACTGTTTCTGTTCTCCTTGTTGCCACTGACACTCCTGGAGAACACCAAGTCCCTCCAGACCCCTGTCCCTTTGGGAATTAATGGTGAACAATAAATTCTTCTCCATACCTTTCCGGAATTTTTTCTTTAAAGAAAAGCATTGTTTACTCAACCAAACACTCACTGGTTATCCACTATGCTTAGTTCCTGTTCAAGGCAGCGGTTAAGCAAGACTCCAAAGTCAAAGTCTTTGCCCCTGTGCATCTCAGGCCCTAGCACTGGGTCATTCTGTGGACACAGGCCACCATGAGGAGCAGTTATTATATCAACACATGAAATTTCCAACAAAATTTCAAAGTTGCTTAAAAAAAAAAAACAAGCCTGTCATGACTGAGTTTTTGTGACACAAAGCCAGACACACCTGGGAAGAGGGACCCTCTGTCGAGAAAATGCCTTGATCATTCTGGCCTGTGAGCATGTCTGTGGGACATTTTCTTAATTGCTAACTGAGGGAGGAGGTGCAGCTCAGGGTGGGCAATGCCATCCTGGACAATGGGCCTCGGCTGTACAAGAAAGCCGTCTGAGCAAGTGAGGGGAAGCCAGCCAGTAAGCAGCATTCCTCGATGACGTCTGTGTCAGTTCCTGCCTCTAGGTTTCTGTCTTGAGCTCTTGCCCTGGCTTCATTTGAAGATAGACTGTAACCTAAATACAGTTCCTTCCCCAGTTGTTTCTGGGTCATGGTGTTTACTACAGAACACAAATAGGACACCACGCTGCCCTGGTTTGTCTCTCGCCACGGAAATTCCTGCTTTCTACCAATCTTTCCCGCTGGCAACTGTTGCCAACTCTTTCCTGCTTTAAAATGTCATCCTGCAGATCCAAACAAATTACTCAGGGGCCCGTGGTTAATCTTAGTTAATTCTTTTCAGACTTTTCATCAAAGCTCAGTAGCTCTCGCTTAGGCGTTAGATAAGATTAGTGAAAATATTTTAGGGCCAGAGCTGCAGAGATGGCTCAGCACTTAAACACACTTGCTCAGATCTCAGCACCCACATCAATGGGCTCACAAATGCCTTCAACTTCCGCTCCAGCGGAATCTAACACTCTCTTCTAGCCTCTGAGGGGTCCTGTGCTCACGTGGCGTACAGGGCCGGTGAGATGGTTCAGTAGGTAAATCCCTAACTACTGTACAAGCCTGACGGCCTGAGTGCAGCCTCCAGAACCAACACGGCAGTGAAGAAACATGCTGTGGCCTGTGTTAATGACAATAAATAAAGACTCACTGAACATATTCATAGCACAAAATGAACACGGGGCTTCACCAGTTCCTGCTTTGCTTTGAGACAGCGCCTTGCCACATTGTCCAGATTGGTCGTAGAATTAAGAGTACAGACAATCTTCCTGTCCCAAGTCTCCTGAGAAGCTAGGGCTGCGGGTGCATCCATGCAGTCATCCATGCATGGGGACCTTGAAAGGGGAGGAGCACAGCCCGTGTGCCATACATCTCTTTACACCGTTGCCCAGTCAAGCCCTGAACCCACAATCCTTTGCAACTTGCCTTAACAAGGCCAGTGGGGGCTTACACCTTAATCCCCATCCTGTGTGATACACTTTTCGGGTATATCAATAATCAGTGCTGAATCGCTACGGAGACGTATTAGAAACCTGTGGAACTTGCCTTGGTGTCTTGTAAGAACTTCGTGGCGTAATCCAGAGTAAGCGCCTCATACAGTGCAGAGGGCCGGACATCAACCACATCCCACACCTTCTGCGCCCACTTCTTCAGGTCGAACGCGTTCCCCAAGAGTTGGTCGTTAACAAAGCATATCACGTAAGAGGAATACACCCAGGTTTCACCCTTCAGCTCCTGCAGGGCAAGGGGGGAATAATGACACAGACAACTGCTAAACCCACAAACCAGAGCTTCAGACTAACTCCAGCATTAAATCTTTCAAAACATGTTTCTCAAAAACCATCTTTCAGAATTCTGCTGTCAAAAACAAACAAACAAACAAAC
>JAQQSO010004728.1:0-12552 GCA_028658305.1 Pachyuromys duprasi | reverse complement strand
TACTTTGCAGCCAGTCCTGAAGAGACCTGATAAACCAGGACCAGATGAAAGGGGAGGACGTTCTCCCCTTATCAGTGGACATGGAAAGAGGCAGGGAGTAGACGAGGGAGGGAGGATAGGATTGGGAGGGAATGAGGGAGTGGGATTCACCTGGGATACAGAGTTAATAAAATGTAACTAACAATAATAATAATAAAAGAAAATACATTTTCTTGTTTTTGAGTGAAATGTTCTGAAAATATCTGTTAGGTCCATTTGACTCATGATTTCTGTTAGTTTCTTTATTTTTCTGTGGAGTTTCTGTCTTAATAATCTGTCCATTGGAGTGAGTGGGGTGTTGAAGTCTCTCACTATTAATGGGTGAGTTTTTATGTGTGAATTAAGCTTTAGTAATGTATCATTTACAAATGAACATGCCCTTGCATGTGAAGAATAGATATGCAGAATTAAGACATCATCTTAGTGGACTTTTACTTTGATATGTATGAAGTGTACTTCTTCATTTCTTTTGATTAATTTTTGCTTAAAGTCTATTTTATTAGATACTGGAATGGCTACTCCAGCTTTCTTCTTGGGGCCCTTTGCTTAGAAAAACTGTTTTAAAGCCCTTTACTATGAGGTAATGTCTATCTTTGTTGCTGAGGTGTTGTTGTTGTTTTTTTTTTTAATGCAGCAGAAAGATACATCCAGTTTCATATTCATTCTGTTAAACTGTGACTTTTATTGGGAAGTTGATGCCATTGATGTTGAGAGATATTAATAACCAGTTGTTGTTATTTCCTGTTATTTTGATGTTGGTGGTAGTAGAGTGTATGTGTGATTCCTGTGTATAGGAATAGGGGATGGAGTTTTACTTCTAGTACCTTCTGTAGGACTAGTTTTGTGGATATTTACTATTTAAATTTGGTTTTGTCATGGATATCTTGTTTACTTCTTCTGTGATGGTGATTAAAATTTTGGTGGGTATAATATTCAGACCTTAGTGTCTCTGAGCTATATATGTAGGTCCTTTCTGGCTTTTAGAGTTTCTGATGACAAGTCAGATGTAATTCAGATAGACTTTCCTTTATATGTGACTTTGCCTTTTTTCCTTGCAGTTTTTACTATTCTCTCTTTGTTCAGTACATTTAGTTTTTGGATTATTATGTAGTGGGATGATTTTCTTTTCTGGTCCAGTCTATTTGGTTTGAATGCTATTCTTATATATTTATAGGCCTCTCTTTCTTTAGGTTCAGAAAGTTTTCTTCTATTATTTTGTTGAAAATATTTTCTGGGCCATGGAGCTAGGAGTCCAGTCCTTCTTCTATTTCTATTATACTACGGTTTGATCTTTTCATAGTGACCCAGATTTCTTGGATGTTCTGTGTCAAGAGCTTTTTAGTTTTAACATTTTTTAAAATTTCTACTGTAATTTAGAAGGAAAATTTTATTAGTACTCTCTTAAATTCTTACTGTTTAAAATGTCAAATGTTATATCAGTTTAATGGTAACCAGGAAATGTATAGGTAAGGAAAATTATTTATACATACCCACCCTAGATGCTCATGTCAGGCATGAAAATTCTTCATTTCCAGTGTTCGTAATAATGTCTTACCCAATATTGATCTAAGTATGGGGTTATATCTGCTAACTAATTGATACAAAAGGCCAGGAATTTGTTCGACTCACAATCCAGGATTCATGGAATAGACTTAATGCTAGGATGTTATAACTTGACAGAAGAATTTGAAGGGTATGGTAGCATGTGTAAAAAGATGGTCAAAATAAGGCAAAACATGTTTAAATGTTCAATTTTATAAAAATACCACTTCTGTAATAACTAGCACTCTTCTTTATCTTTATTAATTAATTTATGATGGTAGAGGCTGTGGAGAACTAATCTCTCCTCAAATATCTGACCTCCCAACACCATCACAGATCATTAACTTACAACATTAATTTTTCAATAATTCCAATCATTTTATTCTGCTCCTGGTTCTCTAAAACTCATGTTTGCCAAAAAGCAAATAATTCTATCCCAATAATTCTCATAATCTGCTAGTTTATTCTGTAATCAAACAAATATTTGAAGCTAGATTATTTTTGAATTATGTATGGACCAAGTCAAGTTCATTTTGAGGCAAATTCTTCCAAGGAAATTAGTCAGTGAAGCCAATACAAGTTATTTGCTTCCAAATTATTGTGAAATAGATACTGCATAGAGTTTGTGCTTTCAACAATGAAGAGAAAGTAAGAAGAAAGGAGAAATTGGACATTCACAGCTCCATCATTCAACCTAACTCACAATGTAGCTCAAATTTGAAATAAAAAGTATATATATTTTAATTTTATTGTCCATATCCTGAGCATAACACAGTGATAGTTAGGCAAAAAGATGTCAAAGTATGCGGACACACCTATAGTGGAGTATGGGGGACTCCTATCATGTGGTGGAAGTGGGAGAACACTCCTATCAAAAGGTGAGGAGGGCGCTCCTAAAGTCTTTATAGGCTCAGTGGCTTCCAAGGGATAAAGTCAGAAGTTCTCCCCAGACTGTGATTTATGCTAACACTCAAGTGTTTCTGTCGTTCTGAGGGAGGCTCATTCTTGAAGCTCCAGCAGGCATTCTTCTAATGGGATATTTTTGTTCCACTCTAGAACTTTTTAAAGGGAGGAGGTCTTGCTAGTCTGGAACATTCTTGATGTTGGAGCTGAGAAAATTATTGCCTAAGAACTTACATTCTGAAACCCTGTATTTTTAACACTTTATGAGCATCAGCAAGTCTTATGATTTGAAACTTCAGGGACACCCTAGAATTAGGGAATCAGATATTCAAGGTCCTTGAGTTAAGCCATTGAGAATACTCTTAGGTTGTCCCTTCAGCTCTGAGTCTTCAATCCTAGAACTCTTAGCCTATGGTAGATTAATCAACCTCACTGACATATGAAATTCATACATGATCCTCTTTCCCATAGTCTTTTACGAGTACCACTTGACTTCTTTATTTCAGTGAATCCCTTTATAAGATGTACAATTTAATTTCCCTATGTATTTCCTTATTTTAATTTCCCTATGCATTTTCTCCTCTGTAGTAGAAGTTTTGATTATGTTGTGTAAATATGTTTTTGTTGTAAACCCAAGTGTGGGATGTGGAATCCATAGCAGATAACATTTTTATAAAAGTGTACACATTTTGATTTTTACTCTTTGTGTGACCAGACAGAAAGATTTCAAAATCTTTCCACTCTATTTCCATTTTAGGTAAAAATTCCATTTACATCCTCTCTTTGCACTTGCCTTTACCATGTACCATTAAATGTAGCTACAATGCAGCTTGAACACTTGATGACCTAGGTATTATTTTTTTTCCTGCTGGACATTCTAGTTCTTCACTTTAAATTCTAGGTTTCACAAAACCTTATGCCATAACTCTTGCATTGTTGTAAAATTTAAAATCACATTTTACAAAAAGAATAGCTTTTACTACAGTTTCTAAAGACTTCTCATTTCCATCTGGAATTGCCCCTTATCTGAATTCTTTTTACTACTTCCATTTCCACCAACTCTTTGACCATTTCAGCCATCACTAAGGACATTTAGACTTTGTTGGCCAGACAAGATTTGCCCTTAGTGCTTTGTTCATGATGAATTTATGGTGTTTAAAACTTGTTTCCTAAAAGTCCTATAGCATATCCTCAATATATAGCGATAAGGCTGATTTCACATTTTCAAATATTTGTTAAAGCTTACTTACTGATACCAAATTCGTATCATACTTTGTTTTCTGTTGCTCTGGCAAAAATTCTACTGACTGATTCTGTCCAGAGTTTTAAGAAGTCTTTTTTTTTCCTTACATATAAGGAATTCTCAAAAACAAGTAAACAAATGAGCCTTATTTCTCAGTTTTCTGAAAGCTGTAGATTCCAGGACTGGAGGAATGTGTCTGGAGAAAGCTTACCAGTTCTATCACAATATAAAAGAACAGATGGTCAAGTGAGCATGTCAGGAGCAGATGAGAATGAGAGAACACAGCTATGGAAGAGAAAGATCTCCGTATTATTAAAAAGAAAAGCCACTTTCATGGCAACAATATCTTCACAAAATCGGGGGCCTCATGATCTAAATACCTTTTTCAAATTGCAGCTATTCATCCCTTCCAAATTACAGGTACAATGGGACCAGACCCCCCCCCATTCCAGTCACACTCAAATGTGTTATCCTCAACTGATGACAGCAATCAAGACTTCTCCAGAACCTCTTGCAGAACCGTAGCTGAAGTAACTATCGATTGACACAGATTTCCTGGCCAAGATTTCCTGTTGTCATCTCTGGATACCACAACTGATTCATTTATTTCCTTCTGTGAAATCTCAAAGTTCCTTGAAAACAGACCTGGATATATCTGAACCCTTCTATTTTTTCTTCCCAATGTTGCCCTGTGGTGTAAATCTTTACCTGGCAGAGTGAACTGTTAGTTTATAAACTAGGAAGAAAGGAAGAGAGGATAGCTGAAACTCCATAATTCCTCTCAAGGTACACTTCCAGTGACTAAAAAAGTGAGCATAAGGCTTCATCTTTCACAGTTTTTAGTCACCCAATGACTCCATCTTAAGGACCACTTATGGATGTTACAGGGGCATTCAACATCTGAATGGCATAATTTCTATATACCATGAAGAAGATGAAATTTATAATTTTGCTTAAATATTTAGACATGTTTTAAAACAGGGAACAGGACAGGAGCTTACCACAGAGGGCCTCTGAAAGACTCTAAGCAGCAGAATATCGAGGCAGATGCTGAGACCCATAGCCAAATTTTGGGCAGAGTGCAGGGAATTTTATGAAAGGAGGGGAGATAGAAAGACCTGGAGGGGACAGGAGCTTCACAAGGAGAGCAACTGAACCAAGAAATCTGGGACCAGGGATCTTTTCTGAGACTGATACTCCAACCAAGGACTATTCATGGAGATAACCTAAAACTCCTGCACAGATGTAGCCCATGGCAGCTCAGTGATCAAGTGGGTACCCTAGTGAGGGGAACAGGGATTGTCTCTGACATGAACTCAGTGGTTGGTTCTTTGATCACCTCCCCCTGAGGAGGACAGAGGTGCAGCCTTACCAGGCCACAGAGGAAGACATTGTAGCCAGTCCTGATCAGATGGAAGGGAGGAGGACTGTGGGAGAGGCAAGGGGGGAGAAAAGGGAGGGAGGGTGGAATTGGAAGGGGATGAGCGAGGGGGCTACAGCTGGTATACAAAGTGAGTAATTGTAATTAATAATAATAATAAAATAAAATTATATATTGAAAGTCAAATGTCTTCTGCTCCAAATCTTTAGATTTTTCTAAGAGAACACAAACTCTTTTGTAATGTTAAATACATTAAAGCTTGGTGTGCTGACTGAAATTTACCTTACAAATTGTTAAAGTGATCAGAATTTTTTAGTGGTTTACGGACCCTTTCATAATATTGAGAAGATGTAAAATATGAAATAGTGTGTACTTTCAAGAATAAAAAAAATTATGATGGTACAGTGTTAGCTTTAGTGTGTTAAATATTTTTGTTGTTGTTGTCTTAAAAAAAAGTCTTGTGTCTGAGTGGATGGTGGATATTGGAGGAGACCAAGAGAGAAATTGATTCTACTTTATCTGGTGTCACAGTTGTTTGTGTTTTGCCTAATATAGGACATGCTTTTAATCACTGAACTACCTCTCTGACTTCCTCAAGGATCTAATAATACTTTCATGCTTGTATAATCCTTTTTAAACAGTATAGGAATTTAGAGAAAGGCAGGCACTAATAAGAGCTAATAAACGTTAGTGCTATTGAGCTAGCCAGCTGATAGTCATTGGTCCAGCTTAAGATTCTTGTTCACTGTGAATACACTGCCACATGTAGGTTATCAGATAATCGATCAACATGGCCCAATGGCTGTGGTCACTATTATACCCTTTTTTAAAAAATGAAATTCTCACTGAGAGAGTTTAAGATAATTATTTTCACCACTTTTAGAATAACTGGAAGTTGCATGATAAATCAAACTTCAGAGAGACTTTGATTTTCTCTTTCTTTCTTTCTCTCTCTCTTTCTTTCTTTCTTTCTTTCTTTCTTTCTTTCTTTCTTTCTTAAGTGCATCTAAGGCTGGCGAGTTTTTTTTAATTCAATCTTCTTAGCATTTCAAAGCACTGTACTTTGAGGTATCATTTTCTGAGACTCAAGAAAGTCTGTTTTTCTACTAAGCCAAATATGTTATGAGGCCAAGACAAGAGTCTACTGGAAAGGGAAGCTCACCCATCCCAGGAGTGTCCCTGAGTCCCATGACAGCTATAATCTTCTTTGGGAAATTGATGAATGAGAAAAAATAAAATAAAAACACAGTGAGCAGAAGTCAGAAGAATCGAAAGTTTCTAGGACTGATTTTCCTAGTTCTTGTTTATGTAACAGTAGGTTAGTTACTTGCCATATTTGTCACCTGGGTTCCTCAGCTATAAAATAGAAAACATTAGGGCTACCTCATAGGAAACAAAATGATAGTCAAAAAATTGTTCTTCAGTAACTGCTTGTCTTTGACAGTTCTGTGCACATATTTGATATATTTTGACCAATGACATGCTGAGCATTGGTAATACATGTCACAATAGAAAAAGGTAAGTTTCTCTTTCTTATCACTATGACATTCTTTCAGCAATAATAGACCAGCAACTTTCTGGGAATCCTCCTCTCCTTCAGTGTCAGATTGGGCCTGCAGAGACACTCAGGCTTGCAGACTGAAGAAATAATAAATTTTTGGTCTCTCCAGTGTGAGATAACCATTGTCGGACTTTCTGAAAGCATCTCGTAAGATGCTGTAGTAAATAACATATATATGTCACATGAAATGATGAGCAGATTTTCAAAATTTTTCTCCTTTAATCGTAATAAATTTTAAAAATGTTACTAGAAGAAAATTAATAAGCACTGTAAGAGGCCAAATACAATAATGTAGTATGGGTTTCCCTTTTTACTTCTTTGGTTATTATTGTATACTGTGTTGCAAAGGGGATTATAATATACTAAATGTCAATAATTTTCCAATAAACATTAAGTTCTTTTAAAATTTATAGAATATTTAAAATAGTAATATTTCACAGTAAATGTTACTTACATAATATATATATAATATAATATATTATATTGTGGATGTTTCAAAGTTAAATAAACAAGTTATTTCAATGGTATGTCTTACTTTCACACTAGGAGAAGCTTACCAGTTGGATGCACTTAACTAAAAGAAAGGAATACCATTTTCTAGATTTAGAAGTCCACAAAAACTGACAATGGAAAGATTAAAGGTAATTTTGGTTTCCAAGTTAAAATACTTGTATTTTCTGTATATAATTTATTTTATTACCCTTGATTATTTCTTTCATTCTTCTACATTTATAATTAACTGTGTAGAGCTATTTTCTTGGTCTTCTCTAAACAATACTGTATTTGACAGACGCAAACTTTTCCCTAATTTTGTACAGTAAATATTATATTCTACCATGCAAAATGATGTTGCAGTCGCCATAATTTTGCATATTAGAAATTCAACATCACTGTGTATACTAAAATGTTCCCTGTATTATTGTCACTCACTCACTCATTCTCTCTCTCTCTCCCTCTCTCTCTCTCTCTCTATATATATATATATATACACATATATATGATTATATATTAGTATTTTAAGATTATTGAAGATTTAATGGACAGATTTAATTTACTGGATTCTGCATATCCCTAAGATAGTTATCTGAATGCCTGAAAAACAGAGCTAGGTGCTCAATCCAAGAAGCTGGACTCCTCAAAACAAGAGGAAGAAATAATGCAACCTCACGCCAAGGTAGAAAAGTAGGCATCTCCATTAATCAAGCATATAAGGAAAGGCTGAAGAAGCTGTAGTCTGAAGGATGCAGCAGCAATACCAGTACCTACCTGAGATGAGTGGAACTGTTATATAGGTTGTTATATAGGCTGTTATATAGGTTGTTATATAGGTTATATAGGTTATATAGGTTGTTATGTGGTTGTTAAATAGGTTATTATATAGGTTTTTATATAGGTTATATGGGTTATATAGGTGGTTATATAGGTTGTTATATAGGTTGGCAGGTGTTCCCTTTTCACCTAATTTTCATGTAGACCCTAGCTAGTAGTTTGGTTCTCCTACAGTTTTGGAAAGCCTTCCCCTATTAGGTATATTATATCTCACATAACAATTGTCCCTTGGAAATACCCTCAAAGTTGCGATGAGAACTGTGTTTTGTTGATCCTGAAGCTGTTTTCCAGTGAACTTAAGTTGATAATGAAAATTAACAATAGAAATTTCCAAATCAGAGTTTCGTTTAGTAATTTCAATCCCAGTATCCAAGTGGGTTCCATAATAATGGGAACAGGGACTGCCTCTGACATGAACTGATTGACCTGCTTTTTGACCACCTCCTCCCGAGGGGGAAGCAGCCTTACCAGGCCACAGAGGAAGAAAATGCAACCACTCCTGATGAGAGCTGATAGACTAGGATCAGAAGGAAGGAAAGGAAGACCTCCCCTATCAGTGGACTTGGGGAGGGGCATGTGTGGAGAAGGGGAAGGGAAGGTGGGATTGGGAGGGGAGGCAGTAGGGGTTAATGGGGGGATACAAAGTGAACAAAGTAAATAATAAAAACATAAAAATGTGCTTTGCATGCATGACAGGTATAGTTTAATTTCACATCCCTCATATCCACTCTTTTCACATATAATGATCCACTATACTTCAGACATAGTCACATGATCATTTCCAATGCTAAAAACTTATCACATTATGAAATTAAGATATCTGCTATTGTAAACGGTTCTTTTCTTTTTAAACTTATTTATTTATTTATTTATTTATTTATTTATTTGTTTTTCATTTGCTTTACCTCCTTCATATCCCCCTTCATTCTCTCCTTCTGGTCCTGCCTCTTTTAAGATTATTGAAGAGGTCCCATTCTCTTTTCTTACTTCCTCTTCCCCTACTCCTCAGAAAAGAGGAACCCACTTTACCAACCCACCCCAGCACATCAAGTCCCATCAGGAGGGAGTGCTTCCTCTTCCCCTGTGGCCTGATGAGGCAGTCCTGCCAGGGGGCAATGCTCTAAGAGCAGGCAAGAGAGTCTATGTCAGAGACAGCCCAACTGTCCTTACTAGGGAACCCACATGAAAACAGAGCTGCCCATCGATTAAGTCTGTGTTGGGGGTCTAGGTCCAGTCCATGCACGGTCCTTGGTTGATGCTTCAGTCTCCATAAGCTGACCCCCTCAGCCCTGTTTAGTTGGCTTTGTTGGTCTTCTTTTAGAGCTCCTAAAGATCAACCCATCCATAAAAACTTAGACCCAAAATTTACCCTGCCTAAAAGATGTGCAGGGATAAAAATAGAGCAGAGATGGAGGGAATGTCCAACTAATGCCTGGCCCAACATGAGACTGACCGCATGGGAGAGATTCAGCCCCTGACACTGCTAATGATACTCTGCTATGCTTGCAGATTAGAGACTAGCATAGCTGTCCTCTCATAGGATCTACCCAGCAGCAGTTGGAAGTAGGTGCTAAGAATCATAGCCAAACACTGGGCAAAGGACAGAGAGTCTTGTGGAAGAGTGTGTATGGAGGGGGGCATATTATAAACCTTTTAAATATTTGTACTCACTTCGGTCTTATCCACCAAGTGATTGCTTTCATCTAAAATTCATTTCATGTTATTATTCTCTTTGACCTTGATACATCAAAGTAATAATTCCTCTTATCAATCTTCAGGTTCTCTGCAGGACTGAAGCATATAAGTTTACAAAACACCAAATAGATTGGACCAGAAAAGAAAATCATCCCACCACATAATAATCAAAACACTAAATGTACAGAACAAAGAGAGGATAGTAAAAACTGCAAGGGAAAAAGGCAAAGTTACATATAAAGGCAAATCTGTCTGAATTATACCTGACATATCATCAGAAACTTCTGAAAGCCAGAAAGGTCTGCACAAATATCTCACAGACACTAAAAGATCACAGATGTCAGGCTTGATTACTATACCCACCAAAACTGGTAATCATCATCATAGAAAGAGAGAACAAAATATTCCATGACAAAACCAAATTTACACAGTAACAATCCACAAATCCAGCCCCACAGAAGATAATAAAAGGAAAAAATCCATGCCTAAAAGACCAACTACATATAGGAAAACACAGGTAATAAATAATTCCAAATCAGCAAAGCCAAAAGAAGTGAATATACACACCCCATCACCACCAACACCAAAATAACAGGAAGTAACAAAAACTGGTCATTAATATCTCTCAACATCAATGACATAAACTCCCCAATAAAAACACACAGGTTAACAGAATGGATAAGAAACTGGACATGTCTTTCTTGCATAAAAGCAAGCAACACCTCAGCAATAAAGATAGACATTACCCCAGAGTAAAGGACTTGAAACAGTTTTTCAAGCCAAGGGACCCATGATGAAAGCTGGAGTAGCCATTCCAGTATCTAATAAAATAGACTTTCAACAGAAATTAATCAAAAGAGATGAAGAAGTACACTTCATACTCATGAAAGGAAAACCCACTAAGATGATGTCTTAATTCTGTATATGTATACCCCACATGGCATCCTTATTCATAAATGATGCATCACTAAATCATAAATCACACACCAAAGCTCACCCATTAATAGTGGGAGACTTCAACATCCCACTCACTCCAATGGAAAGTTATCAAGACAGAAACTACATGGAAAAATAAAGAAACCAAAGATATCAGGAATCAAATGGACCTAAAAGGTGTCTACAAAACATTTCACATAAACATAAGAGAATGTATCTTCTCAGCACCTCATGGAACCTTCTCCAAAACTGACCATATACTTGGTCACAAAGCAGGCCTCAACAGATATAAGAAGATTGAAATAACTCCCTGCAACTTATCACACCACCATGGAGTAAAGCCAGAACTCAATAACAACAGAAAAAACAGAAAGCTACAAAGTCATGGAAATTGAACAACTCCCTACTCAGTGATAACTGGGTCAGGGAAGAAATTAAATACTTTCTAGTATTCAATGAAAATGAAGGCACAACATACCCAAACTTATTGGACACAATAAAAAGAATATTAAGAGGAAAGTTCATAACACTAAGCACCTTCATAAGGAAATTGGAGAGATCCCATACCATTAACTTGGCAGCACACCAGATGCTATAGAACAGAAGGAAGCAAATACACCAATGAGGAATAGATGACAGGAAATAATCAAACTCAGGTCTGAAATCAAGAAAAGGAACTTTCGTTACTTTTAGGAAATCTTTATCTTTAGTATGATAATAATATTATATTTTAAAATATTCCCATAATAAATAAATAGGAAACAAAGAAAATTATAAAAAAGGATCAATGAAACCAACATCTGGTTCTTTGGGAAAATCAATAAGATGGACAAACTCTTATGCAAACTAACAAAAAGGCAAAGGGAGAGTAGTCAAATTAACAAAATCAGAAACAAAAAGGGAAACATAACCACAGATATTGAGAAATTTAAAAAAATTCATTAGGTCTTATTTCAAAAGCCTGAATTCCAAAAATTGGAAAACCTAAGGAAATGGACCATTTCCTGATTAATTTCATTTTCATTAAGTTAAATCAAGATCAGATAAATGGTTTAAACATTCCTATAACTTTTAAGAAAATAGAAGTAGTCATCAAAAGTCTCCGTATCAAAAAAAAAAAAAAAATCCAGGGGCCAGATGATTTTAGCACAGAACTCTATCAATACTGAAAGAAGAGGTAAAACCAGTATTCCTCAAACTATTCCATGAAACAGAAACTTAAAAACATTGCCAAATTCATTCTATGAAGCCACAGTCACACTGATACCTAAACCACACAAAAACTCAGCAAAGAAAAAGAATTCCAGAACAATTTTACTCATGAGCATCACTGCAAAAATATTCAATAAAATACTTGCAAACCAAGTTGAAGAACACATCAAATACATTATACAATATGATCAAGTGAGCTTTATCACAGAGATGCAGGGATAATTCAACATATGAAAATCCATCAACATAATCCACCATATAAACAAACTGAAAGAAAAAAAATTACATAATCATTTCATTAGCTTCAGAAAAAGCCTTTTTCAAAATCCAACACCCCTTCATGATGAGAGTCTTGGAGAGATCAGGGATGCAAGGCTCACAGCTAAACATAATAAAGGCTATATACAGTAAGTAGATTGCCAACAGGAAATTAATTTGAGAAAAACTCAAAGCAGTTCCACTAAAATCAGGGACAAGACAAGGCTGTCCACTTTCTCCATACCTCTTCAAGTTAGTATTTTAAGTTCTATATAGAACAACGAAACAACTAAAGGAGATAAATGGGATATAAATTGAAACAGAAGAAGTCAAAGTAGAGCTATTTCCAGGTGATATGATAGTGTAAGTAAGCGAACCCAAACATTCCACCAGAGAACTCCTCCAGCTGGTGAATTTAGAAAAGTGGTTGGATACCAGGTTAATTAAAAAAAA
>JAQQSO010004727.1:0-12552 GCA_028658305.1 Pachyuromys duprasi | reverse complement strand
AAAAAAAAGAAATAAAAAAGTATTAAAAACTGAAGCTGGAGAAAACTGAAAAGCTTGTGCCTAGAATGTAGGAAAAAATACCCAACCTCTCTTACTCCTGCTACCATACCATCTATGCAAACACAGTAATGAGGTGCATTTACCTTAGAAAAAGAATGATATGCCACAGACATGGGGCACTATGGAACCCCATTCTCTTCCTTGTCCTGTTCAATCCCAGTCCTAAAGCCCAGATTTAATGGTTGCTAAATCATGAAGTTTCAAGAAGAGGTTGACCTTTTGCAGCCAGAGACAGGGTTAAGTGGAAGAGATTATTCTAAAATTTATGGAGTTAAACAAAGGGCATAGATTTTAGTATGTTTATCCTATTTTATAGGTCTAGTATCCACTTATGAGTGAATATATATCGTTTGTGTCTTTCTGCTTCTGTGATACCTCACTCAAGATGATCTTTTCTAGGTCCCACCATTTGCCTGCAAATTTCATAATTTCCTTGTTTTTAATTGCTGAGTAGTATTCCATTGTGTAAATGTGCCACAATTTCTATATGTTTCCAGGTTCTGGCTATTACAAATAAAACTGCTACAAACATGGTCGAACAAATGTCCTTATTGTGTACTTGAGCATATCTGTACACCTAAAGAAGAAGGAGGACCTGGGGTAAGAAGATCAATCTTTACTTAGAAAGACAAATGGGATGGACATTGGAAGTAGGAGAAAATGAGAAGCAGCATAGAAGCCTACCATAGAGGGCCTCTGAAAGACTCTACCTAGCAGTGTATCAAAGCAGATGCTGAGACTCATGGCCAAACTTTGGGCATAGTGCAGGGAATCATATGAAAGAAGAGAGAGTTAGTAAGACATGGAGAGAATAGGAGCTCCACAAGGACCAAATATATCTGGGCACAGGGGCTTGTCTTAGACTGATTCTCCAACCACAGACCATGCATGGATATAACCTAGGATGTAACCCATGGCAGCTCAGTAGCCAAGTGGGTTCCCTTATAAGGGGAACAGGGACTGTTTCTGACATGAACTCTGTGGCTAGCTCTTTGACCTCCCGTCATCCGTGGAAGGAACAGCTTAGCTAGGCCACAGAGGAGGACATTGTAGCCTGTTTTGGTGAGACCTGATAAGCTAGGGTTAGATGGAAGGGGAGGAGGATCTCCCCTATCAGAGGACTTAGAGAGGGGCAGGGAGGAGATGAAGGGGGAAGGTGGGATTGGAATTGAATGTTGGAAGGTGCTGCAGCTGGGATACAAAGTAAATAAACTGTAATTAATATAAAAAGTAAAACATTAATAAAAAAGAATGTAACCACTAAAAACAAACAAACAAACAAAGGGGACAGAAGAAAGCTAGGTAAAGAATGACATGTTAGGTACAAGTGGGGAAGGAACAGATGTCAAAGAAAAGAAAGTAATATGCGCTGGGAATGGACAGAAGGTCATTCTATATGAACTGGGATAGAGCAAAACTAGAGATGGCAAAATGTGAACGGGTAGACATGTGGCCTACAAGAAAATGCGGAGAAAAGCCTAGTACAATTGAGGGCTGTGAAAGAGGCAAACACAGAAGAGCTATTTTTTTCCCCACTTCCCTCTTGGATCCCAAAGTGCCGCACTAATGAAGGACATTCTTAAATGGCCTCATCCTCTCCAGGCCTCACCTTAGGTTTCAAAAATGATTGCAATTATTCCTCAGCATACAAGTTTGGGGTGATGCAGAGGTTGTTGTGAAGATTACCAGAGGGTTTAGTTTTCAATATTAAAGTAACAGGGAAATCATTAAATAGTTCCAGTTGGATATGCATTCCTGGCCCTTGACCCATGACTCTAAGGCCTAACTTCTTCCTCCCATTCCTTCCCACATCCTGCAGAGCAGACTGGAACAGGTTTCTCTCCCAGCTTCTCCACCACAAGCTTCATTCAACAAGAAGCACCTCCTTAAGATTAGACATCCAGAAGAGGGCTAGTGTGTTTAGCTCATCACCATCTCTGTCATAGGAAGGTGACATATTAGGCAGATTGTTGCCTGCTCCAAAACTCTGGTCTCTCTCCATGCTCTGTCCAGCTGAAGCCCATCACTGAGCTGGCTCCATGCCCTTTGACAGGACTGGCTTCTTAAAATACACTGTTTAATAAATTGTTTTGGTTTTTCCATTTCTTTAAAATTCTGAGTGAGTTTTTACTCTTTTTTTTTCAGGGCTTTTAGTATTTAAATCCGGTTAAGTGTTTATGGTTAAACATTTGTTACATTAATACTGATCAATATACCACAAATATAATTGGATTAAGTAGCCAGTACATACAATCTACTGTCTCTAAATAGTTTTATTAAATTTCTTCCAAAATCGATGTGACAATACAACAACATCTGCATATAATTTACCAAAATAGCTCCCGTCTGGAATATGAGCAAGTTGCTAAATAAATTCACAGGAAGATGGTTGAAATAATGTGCCATCTTAGGTGCCTATTTATCTCTCAGAGAAGAGGAAACCTCTAAAATAATCAATGAGCTTTGAAAAATACTCTGGGAGCAAGACATTTTAGAAAAATGGGTGGGTTTTCTTTATATTTGTTTGCTTATTGTTTTGAGAAAACATGAAATCGGATGGGGGGCACTTTTTAGGATGAAGTATGGGGGGAGAATATGATCGAAATAAATTACATGATTTTTTTTTTAAGAAAGGAAGCTTGACAGTTAATAAAAAAAATTTCTGTGAAGCAGTGGCTCTCAAAGTGGTATTGTGGATGGATTGTGTCAAAACCACTTGGTCTGCTTGTTAAACTGGGGCTCATTTTTAATCTAGATCTGCTTAATTACAGTCTCTCCGATGTTGTTTTCAAGACTCTGTTTTCTAAACATGCTCTATTATTTTATGTGCATTAAGTTTTGAGGGCCATTGTACTAAAGAGGAACATAGAACACCATCAGTCATTAGGAATAGTGGACCCAAGAAGTGTTTTAGATTTGGCACATAACAGAACCATAAAGATGAGTTCCAACTACCCCACCCCACAATAAAGACATTCCAAGACTGCCAGGAATCTTCAGTAATGTTTTTTTCATCTCAAGGGATCCTTGGGTTTGGTAAGATTTTGACGGAAAGCACTAAGAATTGCTCAAGGGGAGCCATTTCAATGCTTATTTTGATAATACGAGATTTAAGCTTCATCATCTAGCAACTAGCCTCTGGTGAGTCCTCTGTAAATAGTATTAATTATCTCATTCATCTCTTTATATGCAGAATCTAACAGAGTGCCTAATATATATTTATTGACAACAATTGACTTGATGAGAATTCTGCCAAACCCATCATTTCATGCAAATTTTTCAGCAATCAGATAGAAACATTTGAGTACCCCATTTCAAGTAGATCATGATAAGGAACATATTGATTTTATTTATTTCCAATAAATAATTAAACTATAATTTTTGTTTCAAGGGATATTTATTTGAGCTATTTGGAGTTTAGAAAAAATATTATTTTTTATGAAAAGTATGTAGGGAGGAGGAGAGAGGAGAAAAACTCAGGAAAAAAAAGTAGCAGGAAATGTGTTTTCTGTTGAGAGATCTGCCTTCATATGTGCCATTAAAATGTTAAACTCCTGCTTTTTGTGGATAAAGCTTGGTCTAACCTTGTTTCCTTTTCAGTTTTTGCTCCTTTTAGAAGCTTTGTCCTTCCACCACCCACTATGAGGCATAGTCTTACTCAACATCTCATCTCTTCCTTTGAAAGTGCAGACTAGACTCTCCCTGGGCAAAGTCCCGCTCTGGGTTTTAACTTCTGAAAACATCCATTGTATTTCACCTGCTCACACTCTGCTCTTGTCCTCGCCTTAGGGCCGTACCATGTGAACTTTCCAAGTGGTCCATTAAAGGAAAAGAAAAACTGAAGGCCAGCCTCAGTGTGTCTTCTAAATGTCAAGTACTTTAGGGCAGACATTTCTGATGAACTGGAGTCAAATGCCAGTCCTAAAAGACAGTCACCTCCCTGCCTGACCCACACCCCACACCTCACCACACACATCCACACTCAGTTCAGGATCCACCATCCACTCCCTGTTGCTACCCTTCTCTCTGTCCTCTGTCTTCTCTGGAAGGTTCGGGAGGGAAGCAAGAGAACTGCGTAAATGCAGACTAGGCATAGAATTTATAACTTTGTCCTTGTCACTCTCCCTTTGACACTTCTCACCTCCAAAACTCAAACAGAGCCAGCTGCCTCAAGATGCAGACAACATCATTTTTCTAAAACTCTGGTGCCAGGCAATCATAGCTTACAAACTAGTTTGAAGTGTACAAACCCACCTTACTCAGCTGTATCAGATACGGTACAAGTCAGCAGACTCAGCATATTATGTTAGGGACTGCTGAGAGCTGTGCCCGTGCTAGCTCTAAGCCATCTTCCCAATTACACTCTCTGAGCAGGACAGCCGGCTTTCGTATCCCAATTGCCCATAAGTTTAATGCCTTTATTTTAATATCAGACCAACTTTTTTGCAAACGTGAGGATTACGTGTGTTTTTGGAAGAATACTGGGTAACTGGAAGCCAGAACGCCATCACGATCAGTTTACATCCTGTGTTGCTAGGTGCTCAATCTGGAGAACAAACCTAAAGCAAACTACCTCATACTGTGCATATGCACACACAAATACAGGCTTATATGTCAATCACACATGAAGAGGCATGAAGGATACATTTACTCTCTCCAGTCCAAATAAGGGAGAGCGGTTACCGCTCATAAGAACATGTTGAAATGGCACAGTGACACAAGAAAAATGCTCTGTTCAGGTAAGCAGGAGTCATCCAGGGTGGATGAAGTATAGGGTAGAATCAAGGAATTGAGGATAGATGCTGATGATAAAGACAGAAATGAAATGCTAAAAATGCACAGATTTCCTAAATAAGCAATTCAGTGAGACGAAGTTGATGAAGTACAAACAGAGAATGCTTCTGTTCATTTGGGCCTGTGGAGACAGAAGAAACGTAAAATAGATGTTCTCTTAGGAGACAGCAACTCGATAATCTCCAGAAGGGGGTGACCAGGTTGAGCGGGAATAAGAACTTTAGACCACTGCGTGGCTTTAGGTGTCAGTGACTAAACAAGAGAGTTTACTACTAGTTAAGGCCAAGAAGCCTGATACAAACAACTTTTTAATAGAGGTGTGGCTTAGGTATGTGGTTAGAGAGGAAAACTGAGATTTTTGTACTAAGTTGTTAGACATCTTGCTGGAAGTTTTATGAGGAAAATCAGAACCCTAGAAAAATCAGTGTTGTGATATGCGGTTTTGAATTATCAGTCCATCTTTCTAAAGTTATGTGGCAAAACAGAACTGAGAAGGAAGGAAGTTGACCCTGTCTACTTTTAAGTCCTGCACTGTTAATTTTTTTTCAAACTCTTAAACTCAGCTCAGTTGTTACTTATTTCTGATGTCTTCCCTGAGTCTTAACTTTATCATCATGGTCTATCCTTATTTAATGACATTCCCTTCACAGCAATATTTTATTTACATACTATAGTATATCAATTCATTCACAATTATTTTATCTCAATAAAAATAAATCATCTTTATTGGGTTTTATTAACTAAAGACAATTGTATGGACAATTGTATGGGGCTGTTTTATTAACTAAAGACAATTGTATGGCCTCAAACACATTGCAAAGATGGGCGTGGGAATGTACACCTCTAATTTTAGTACTTAGCAGGTTGAAGCTGGAGGATGGCAATTATGTAGGTAGTCTGGGTTACCTATAGGGAGGCCCTAGCCTATAAAAAGAAAAAAAAATTACAGTTGTTGGCAAAGAGTGGAAGTTTAATGTGCATCCACTAGAATAAATAGTCTAGAAACACAGTGGAAAAAAGAATCTGACAAGAAGATTTATCATATGAAATGCTGTGCTCTACATGAGCTGGATCAAAAGGAGGATTATAGATTTGACAAGTCGTCTTAAGCTGGAGATGTTTTAACGGCAATCATTTCTGAGGACCTGGGTGAGAACGTGTTCCCTTGGTGGATTTATGGGTAGGACACAAGCTTGCAAGAACCACTGGCAATATTTAGGAAAATGTGGAAGATTAAGGTAGGCAGGATCCACGACGACTGACTTGATAGAAGGAATTTTCTCTTCAACACTAGGACTTGCCTATGAGGGAAATGGCAAAGTATATGGAAGGAAGCAGGAGCAAAGCTATGGAGATAGATAGTTAAGAATCAGGCTTCACTTCATACTGCTTAGGCTTGTTCACAGTCCTACTGTGATGTAGTTTCCATCATCTACACAAAGGTGTACACACACAGCTCCACAATACACAATACACACAACATGCTAGTTCATGGCAGGTGTTTCCTCGTCACATGTTCAAATAAGGATGAACTCTAAATGCCAAGGCAGGAGAGAAGATGGCTTTTTCCACCAATACTCTACATTTCAGGCAGTATCAGCCACAGGATTGGGATCAGAGAATTAAACCTGCCAAGCTATGGAAGAGAGTTTTTCAGTCATGTGCTTAAACTGAGGACACCATCATCTCCATGTTGTTCCCAAAGTACAGCATTGTATAGAACGCGGCCTTCCAAATTCAGAGGTAAGTGTGTCCTGTTAGGTTTCTTGATGATTGGGTATGTTTTAGAGGAAGGAAGCTGTGATCTTCTCATGCCCGGTGTAATTCAGTTTTATCACAGCCAGAGCCGACTTCTGGCCTTGCTTCTTCCTTCTAGCTTTCAGACAATCAGCTCATGACCCCAAACTGAAGACAGCCAGCCCTAGCTAGCAGCCTCAACTGTTATTCCTCATGAAGTCACCCAGTCCCCTTTAAAATCCTGTCAGGGGAATTGATTCGGTGGCCTTCTGCAGCTGTGAATCCAACAGGTTAAAGCTACATCTTGTGGAAAGTGTTCATTTATTCTAAATTTACCACCGGCTAATGCCTCACGGAGTGACCCCTTGTTCTCTGCAGCAACAGAGGAAAAGCTGAAGAAAGCTGCTGCAGCCCAGCTCAGGTAAGCCCAACACAACTGTGTTTTCTGGTTTCTTGTTCACTTCTATTTGTAGGTAAATAAGCATCCAAGCTCCTGTCTGGGAAATGCAGCCCAAACTCCCACCACCTTGTCAAACTCTTCAAGGGAAACATTATTGCCTTAATTGCTTAAGCCCAATTTGCATAATATGGAGTTCTGACAGCCACAAAAACAGGGATGCAAAAAGGAGATTAACAAGTGAGGTGCAAGCTCAGCCAGCCCTGTGCAGTTTGAAAATGAGAGCAGAGAAGAATTCATCGGATGGGTGGGTTTGCTGTTTCATCTGCTCTCAGGCCCTCCTCCCTACCCTCCCTCTCTCCATCCCACCTTCAGGTTTGTTTGTTTTTCATTTGCATGCATTGGCTCCTGCTTGTGCCCTGACTACTAATTGCCATTCCTAGCACAGCTTCCTTCTGGGGCCCTGGCAGCTCAGGCAGCACCAGCCAGTAGAGATTTAAAAAACCAGCCTTGGCTCTTTCCAGAGAGTGCATCCAAACATTCAGGATGTTAGCGCTTCTCAGGAAGGCGGGGCGCTGTCTTGCTTGTCTTTGTGTTTTTAGTGTCTTTTCAAAAAACCAAATTAATTTCTCTTTGGAGGAGTCATGGATAGCCACCTCCTTTCTTCCTGTGATTCCCATCAGGACCTTCCTCTCCTTGGCTGCCAGAGGGTCTCAAGGCGCCCACAATGAAATGTGCCAGGGCCAGTCTCTTGCAGCACTTCAGTGGCTGCCTGTCTATATGCTGTAATACAGTGGTTCTCAGCCTGTGGGTTGCTACCTATCTGGGGTTACATACCAGATATTTACATTACAATTCATAACATAGCAAACTTATAGCTATAGAGTAGCAATGAAATGATTTTATGCTTGGGGATCACTACAACGTGAGAAACTGTACTGGAGGGTTGCAGCTTTAATAGATATTTTTGAAAGGATCTATTTCTGTAAAAATGAATCCTTTTTGCTAAAGCCCTTGTGTATGAGTGGTGTGTCAGTGTCTCCCATCTTAGTGAGGAAAAGTGTCAACAACAAGTGACTCTTTTCTCCAACACATAGACCTACACTCTCCTATATGAAGACTTCTGAGGCCACTGACAGTTCAACTTCTTGTAACCAAATGGAGGCCAAAGCTTATGTTGAATGCTGGCTTTTGGCCTTTAATTACATAAAGGACACTTTCTGTTCAATATTTAGAAAACACTCATAGTTGTATTCAGTGATGCAGACTGGCAAGCTAACGAATTCACTTCCTCCCCCAGGGCTTTAACTTGTCCCAGGACACTTGCCATTCTGTGCTTAACCTTGAACCCACCTCTGCATCTTTTATCAGTTCATCCAGGACCGCTCTTATCCCCCAAACCATGTCCTTCCGCAGGCCTGTGTATATTCAGTACTCACTGAAGACATACCTATTTCAGAAAGCCTTTCTTAGGCTCCTCTACATTCCTACGACTTTTTTTTCCTTCTATGAGTGTCTGAGTCTCTAGTCGTCGATGAATACCATGCAAGTTATTCAAGAAGAATGATGCCGGTTTTGATTGTTGCTGACATACACAAACACAACTGGGTTTTGTGCATCGATTTTTGTGCTCTCCTAAAATATTTTATATTTTAATATTCTACACATCCTATAATTTTATGCAAAGCATCACATGTTCTAAAAGTAATAAGAGCCTGACATGCTGCTTTACAGTCTTCAGGTGTTCTTTCTCTTTCCCACCTCTCTGCCCTGAGGCAGAGCTTTCAGTGAGCACAGACCTGGAGTGTTTTTCTCTCATTCCTCAATAAAAGCCACCATCTCTTGTTTTGTTATTTTTTTCCAGATATTTCTTTACGAGGTAAGGAAATTCCATTCAATCTTGATTTACAAAATGATATTTTAAAATAGTGAAGAACTATACCATTTTGTCCAATGTCTCAATTATATGTAAACATCTTCTCAAATGCTCTATTTTTACTATATTACCAATTTCAAATTTCCAGTGTGCCTTCTCATAGAGTTTTCCAGTCTTTTTGACTGTGTGTTATTTAAGCCAGTAAAGCTGGTGTCTGCTGAGCACACCATGACTTCAGTATAGGTAGATATGTTGATGTGTATGACAAGCAGGAAAGGGTTCTGAAGAATGAAGATCAAGTTACAGCAGAGACCAAAGAATAGCAAACAGTGAGTCAATGAGCTTGATAAAGTTCCTTAGCTGGGATTGAAGACATGTGTCATTATGCCCAGCCAACATTTGGGCATTAGAAAACAACAGAGTAATAATTTACCTAGAAGAAAACTGTTTAAAACAAACAATATTCACTTGTTTTTTTGTGATGATGATGATTATTATGATAGTTTACAAATATAACTGGGAAACAGAGAAGGAGTAAACATGATTTGTAGAGGTGGATGATTAAATGGGGTCAAAAACTGAATAATCAAAGCAAGAATCAAAAAGGAAATAAAAACAATTTGTTTAAAAAAACAGACAAACTTGTACCTTAACTACCATATCAATCATAAGAGACAAAATATACCATTAACCTAGGTACCTCTCAACAGAAGAGTAGAGTTGTTTAAAGAGTGTCATGTCTACATAATAAAACAACTGTTGACCTTAAGGAGACCTAGGTCAAGCAAAGGACACCAATATCAGCTATACAAGAGTTCATTCATTTATTTTTTTAGTTTTCCTGTCATTTCAATGAAAAGAGTAAACTAGGGATCACCACAAATTTAGATAATATAGTGAAAGTCCATAATAGAAAGAAGTTTGGAAATCTCTGAAATAGATTTACATGCGAGGAATATGATGTTATGCTTTATAGCATAGTAACATAACAATAGTGTACAAGAACCAGATAGTTTTATATTAATTATAGTTTATTCACTTTGTATCTCAGCTGTAGTACCCTCCTTCTTTCCCTGGGAATACTACCCTCCCTCCCTCACCTCCTCCAAGTCCACTGATAGGGAGGTCTTCCTCCCCTTCCATCTGACCCTAGCCTGTCAGGTATCATCAGAATTGGATTCATTGTCTTCCTCTGTAGCCTGGTAAGGCTGCTCCCCACTCAGGGGGAGGTGATCAAAGAGCCAGCCAGTTCATGTCAGAGACAGTCCCTGTTCCCTTACCAGGAAACACACTGAGCAGCCATGGGCTACATCTGTACAGGGGTTCTAGGTTATCTCCTTGCATTGAAGTATCTTTGGTTGGAGTATCAGTGTCAGAAAAGACCTCTGGGCCCAGGTTTCTCGGTTCTGTTGCTCTCCTTGTGGAGCTCCTGTCCCTTCCAGGTCTTTCTATCCTCCCCTTCTTTCATAAGATTCCCTGAATTCTGCCCAAAGTTTAGCTCTGACAGGTATATATTTTTTAAAGAACTAGAAAAAAAAAGAATTCAAAGCTTTTTAGCATAAAGATGGCTACATATTTAAGAAGAGGAATATGCCAATCCGATTTGATTGCTATACTTTGTATACATCTGTAACAGCTGTATAATTATCACATTGTATACCACAAATCCATGTTATCATTACATCCACATTAAAGAAGAGTATTATGGCTTCTGAACTCATATTACTTCAAAGATACCTATGCCATCTTTTTGTCCTTACTTTTTAGGAATAAATAAAATGTGAAGGATTCGGAACAACACAATGATTGCAGGAGACAGACTCCATAGGCTGAAATTGTCAGTATTCTGATTGTGCCTCCTTACACATAACAGAAGTGAGAAGTCAGGGTTACAATCAGCTTCTTGTGGCGATAAAGACTATGAAAAGAATGCTAAAGGAAGAGGCTTTTCCCCAATCCAGTGACACAGGATTTTATTGCTTGACACAGTTTGTTGAGCAGCCATGAGGCAATTCACAGTCTAGTACTTCTGGAAAATAATGAACCATGTGTGCTGTGATATCAAATAAATGGAGTTGGAATTGAGAGAATGCTTATGATCAGCCAATTGGAAAAAAGGCACAAAGTTCAGTCCTAAGTGCAAAATGAGTCAGGAGTGATGAGAGTTACCTTCTGGACACGTTGCAAAGATGCCACAGGTAGGTGTTTGTTTGTTTTGTTTGTTTGTTTCTTTTCGCTTATGGTAGAGATCAAAATAAAAGAAAAACTCCAATTCTAAATGAAATTGAGATGGGATTAACAGAGAAAGGGAGTTGTGGAAGCTGGCATTCTTCTGATGGCATCCAATTTGCGATTTCGCTTTCACCATTTACTCTATTAAGACAGAGATTTAATTTACAGAATCTTGTTTAGAGCCACAATAAAACTTCAAGGAAGCAACAGAAGTAAAATGAGTTTCAAAGATAGCCTTTCCGGGTTGATTAACTACTACAAATGCATATTTAAATATTTAATGACTATCTAACTAATGTTTAAAGCTCATAAAAATAAACAGAAACACAAGTTTCCGTGTTGCACGTTAATGTAAGTGCTTGTTTCTTGCAGCATCTTTCAGACCATGGGATGAGCACAAAGCTATTTCCACAGGTCAGGTATTTGTAAAGGGCAGAGGGGACTGCAGGAAAGCAATTCCTTTACCTCTCTTCCTATTACACTCAGTTCTGTCACTGTAGTAAAAGTCCAACCTGCACATTAAATGTGCGTACTGTTGGTCTCTCATTAAAAAAGTGCCAGTCACATGGCAATTTGCAATGAAGAACTTTGGACTTTGTATGTTGTTTAATTCTATTCAGGGATTCTGCAGCCCCACTGTCCACTGGAAAGTCTCCTTGTAGAAGACTTGTGGTAAATAGCTGGGAGTGAAATTACTAGTCTGATGGCTGTTCTGTACTCTTGTGTGTGTGTGTGTGTGTGTGTGTGTAAACTTTATGTTGTTTTTCATAACAGCTGTGTTATTTTGAACTGATCAGAGATATCAGTGCTAGCTAAGATGTAGAACTAAATAAAATACTCACCAATGGATGAAAGGATCAAGAAAATGGGATACAATGGGATACCAGTACTTCAAAAAGATTTACTTATTTATTCATGTATTTATTTATTGTGTGTGTGTGCACATATGAATGAAGGCACTTGCAAAGGCCAGAAGAAAATATGAGATCCGTTGAATGGGATATACAAGTTTCTTGGGAACCACCCCAAGTGGATACCGGGTACTTAACTCAGGTTCCTTGAAAGAGCAGAGTGTGACATGTAAGTACTGCGCGCTAACCGATTGCTCCACTGGAGCTCCCCCGCACGGATGGGGCCCATGATAACTCGGTGTAGGACTGAAGACCCTATTCAGGGAAACAGGGACTGTTTCAGTCATGATCTTGATGGCTGACTCTTTGACCCTCCCCCATACAAGCCGGGGAGTGACAGAATGGCTAGATCCCAGGGGAGGACTTTGCAGCCAGCCCTGAGGAGACAGGATAAGCTGGGATGGAAGGGAAGGAGGTCCTCCCCTGTTGGTGGACTTGGAGGGGGTGGGGAAGAGGGAGTTGAGGGAGGGAGTGGGAGGGTAGGAGGGAATGGGGGAGGGGGCTACGCCTGGGATTCAAAGTACCTAACCTGTGATTGAGATAAA
>JAQQSO010004726.1:0-12552 GCA_028658305.1 Pachyuromys duprasi | reverse complement strand
GTGGAGTAGGGGAGGAGCATAGGGGAAGACTACAGAGGGAGGGTGAGATTAGGAAGAGACTAGGGAGGGAGCCATAGCTGGGATACAAATTGAATGAATTATAATATTAATTATTTTTTAAATAATTAGTTATTTTTTTCAGTTTAATTCATTTAATCCTGTTTCAGCTATGAGAGAATATTTGAGGCACCTGGAATTCCTCCCCTCAAATTCCTGCTAGTTGTATGCTTTGTTTACTATGTTCATTAATTTTTTTGTAATAAACAACAGAACTTTTCCTGTATGGGAGGAACTACTCATTGGTCTGTTGTCCAATCTTGAAGTTAAACAAAAGAGAGTGAAACACCCTGTTCTATATTATAAGGTTAGAAGTAGTTATGAGAAATCCAGGTATATACCTGGAACATGGCAAAAATATTATAATGAAAACTATAAGGTATTTCTGTACATATGCTTATGTGTGGATCTATGTGTGACATATGCATGTGGTATTTTACTACCTCTGTATGAAGATACCAAACTAAATTATGAAACAGCTCAGAATCAGAACAGCAAAATGAAATGGACAATACTCTTGACAGATTCCAGTTACCAAAGTTAAATCAAGCTCAGGTAGACAACTTTAACAGTCCCGTAACTCCTAAGGAAATAGAAGCAGGCATTAAAATTCTCCCAACCAAAAAAAGTCCAGGGCCGGGTGATTTCAGCAAAGAATTATACCAGACTTCAAAGAAGAGCTAATACCAATATTCCTCAAACTATACAACAAAATAGAAACTGAAGGAACTTTGCTAAACTCTTTCTGTTAGGCCACAATCACCCTGATAAGTAAACCACACAAACACCTCAAAAAAAAAAAATCAGACCAATTTCCCTTATTATATTGATGCAAAACTACTCAATAAAATACCCCCAAACTGAAAAAAATAACACATCACAAACATCATCCAGCATGAATGAGGAGGGTCCATCCCAGTCATGCATGGGTGGTCAGCATAGGAAAATCCATCAATGTAATCCACCTATAAACAAACTGAAAAAAAAAAGAAAAAAACCCCCACAAGTTCATCTCCTTAACTGCTGAAAAAGCCATTGGCAAAATTCAACACCCCTTCCTGTTAAAAGTCTTAGAGAGAGCAGGGATACAAAGCAAATACCTAAACACAATAAAGGCAGTATACAACAAGTCAGTTTCCAACATCAAATTAAATAGAGAAACTTAAAGCAATTCCAATAATGTCAAGGACAAGACAAGGCTGCCCAGTCTCTCCATATCAATATAGTACTTGAAGATCTAGCTAGAGAAGTAATATAACTAAAGGAGATCAAGTGAATACAAATTGAAAAGGAAGAAGAAAAAGTATTGCTGTTCACACACAATATAGTAGTATACATAAGTGACCCCAAAAATTCTAACAGAAAATTCCTATAGCTGATAAATTCTCTCATCAAAGTGGCTGGATATAAAATTAACTCAAATAAATCAGTAGCCCTCTTTTATATAAGTGAGTTGAGAATAAAATTAGGGAAATGATGAAATTAGGGAAATAGCACCGTTCACAGTAGCCACAAATAATATAAAATATCTTGGTGCAACTCTAACCAAGCAAGCAAGTAAAAATCCTGTATGACAAGAACTTCAAGTCTCTGAAGAAAGAATTAGAAGATATCAGAAGATGGAAAGATCTTCCATGTTCATGGATTGCTAAGATTAACATAGTAAAAATGGTCATCTTACCAAAAGCATTCTACAAATTCAGAGAAATTCCAATTGACATTCCAAAAAATTCATCTTTATTTTTTAATTTTATTTATATTTACTTTAAAGTCCAAGGGTGCCTCCTCTCAGCCCGTCCTCCTCCCTTTTCACCTCTCTCCTCTCCCTTTCCCCAAGAAAAGAGAGCCCTCCAATATACAAAGAAATTAAGCAGGATTAACATACTAAACATGGCCATCTTACCAAAAGCAATCTACAGATTCAATGCAAATTCCCATCAAATTTCCAACACAATTCTTTACAGAACTTGAAAGAAAAATTCTCAACTTCATATGGAATAACAAGAAACCTAGAATTGCTAAAACAATCCTCTACAATAAAAGATTTTCTGATCTCAAGCTGTACTATAGAGCAACAATAATGAAAACTGCATGGTAATGGCACAGAAACAGAATGGTGGATCAATGGAACTGAATAGAAGACCCAGAAATAAACCCACACACTTATGGACACCTGATTTTTGATAAACATGACAAAATCATAAAAGGGAAAAAAAGATAGCATCTTCAATAAATGGTGCTGATGGAAATGGTTGTCTTCATGTAGAAATATGCAAACAGATCCATACTTATCACCCTGCATAAAACTAAAGTCTAAGTTGATCAAAGACCTCAATATAAAACCAGACACATTAAATCGGTTAGGAGAAAAAGTGGGGAAGAGCCTTGAACTCATTGGTACTGGAGACAACTTCCTGAACAGAACACCGACAGCACAGGGTCTAAAAACAACAATCAATAAATGGGATCCTATGAAACTGAAAAACTTCTGTAAAGCAAAGGACACTGTCATCAAAACAAGACTACTGTCTACAGATTGGGAAAGAATCTTCACCAACCCTTTATCTGACAGAGGGCTAATATCCAGTAAATATAAAGAACCATAGAAGTTGAAAAACAACAAATCAAGTAATCCAATTAAAAATTGGGGAACAGAGCTAAACACAGAACTCTGAATAGAGGAATGTCGAATGGCAGAGAAACACTTAAAGAAATGCTCAACAACATTAGCCATCAGGGAAATGCAAATCAAAACGGCCCTGAGATTTCATCTTACACCCATCAGAATGGCTAAAATCAAAAACTCAAGTGATAACACATGCTGGAGAGGTTGTGGAGAAAGGGGAACCCTCCTCCACTGCTGGTGGAAATGTAAACTTGTACAACAACTCTGGAAATCAATCTGGCACATCCTCAGACAAGTAGGAATAGCACTTCCTCAAGATCCAGCTATAACAATCCTAAGTATATATCCCAAAGAGGCTCAAGTACACAATATGGACATTTGCACAACCATGTTTGCAACAGCTTTATTTGTAATAGCCAGAAGCTGCAAACAACCCAGAAGTCCTTCAACGGAGGAATGGATACAGAAATTATGGTATATCTACACAATGGAATATTACTCAGCAATAAAAAACAAGGATATCATGAAATTTGTAGGTAAATGGTGGGAACTGGAAAGGATCATCCTGAGTGAGCTATCCCAGAAGCAGAGATTCACACATGGTATATACTCACTCATATAGACACATAAAATAGGATAAACCTATTAAAATCTTTACACCTAAAGAAACTAATCAAGAGAGAGGACTGTGGCTAAAATGCTCAATTCCCAGCCAGAAAGGCAAAGCCGACTGATATCAGAAGAAGAAAACAGGAAACAAGCTAGGAACCTGTCACAGAGAGCCCCTGAAAGGATCTGCCCTGCACAATATCAAAGCAGATGCTGAGACTTGTGGCCAACTCTTGGGCAGAGTGCATGGAATGTTATGAAAAATGTGGGAAATGGTAAGATAGGGAGAGGACAGAAGCTCCACAAGGAGAGCAAAAGAACCAAAAAATCTGAGCACAGGGGTCTTTCTTGGGACTGACATTCCAACCAACTGCCATGCATGGAGAAAACCTAGAAACCCTGCACAGATGCAGCCCATGGCAGTTCAGTATCCAAGTGGGTTCCATAATAATGGGAACAGGGACTGCCTCTGACATGAACTAATTGGCCTTCTCTTTAATTACCTCACCCTGATGGGGGAGCAGCCTAACCAGGCCACAGAGGAGGACAATGCAACCACTCCTGATGAGAGCTGATAGTCTAGGATGACAAAGAAGGAAAATAAGACCTCCCCTATCAGTGGACTTGGGGAGGGGCAGGTGTGGAGAAGGGGGAGGGAAGGTGGGATTAGGAGGGGAGGACAGAGGGGTTTATGGGGGGATACAAAGTGAATAAAGTGTAATTAATAAAAATTACAATAAAATTTAAAAAATGAAAAAAGATATTTGACACCACTAAATAAATTAATCCAAAGAAAAAATGGAGTACAGAGCTAAAACAAGAATTCACAACAGAGGAATTTCAAAAGGCTGAGTAGCACTTATAGAAATGATCATTGTCTGCTACATGTTTGTAGCAGGCAAGGTCCAGTTCTTGCAAAGTCCTTAGTTGATGCTTTAGTCTCAGCAAACCCTGCTGGGTCCTGGTTAGTTGGCTGTGTTGTTTTCCTTGTGGAGCTCCTGTCACTTCTGATTCCTTTTCTCTTTCCTTCCACCTTTCCCCAAGACTCCCTAGGCATTCTCCAATGTTTTTCTGTGAGTCTCAGCATCTGTTTTGAGGTGCTGCTGTGTAGAGCCTCTCAGAGGACAACTGTGACAGGCTCCTGTCTGAAAGCTTAGCAGAATATCTTTGACAGCTTAGGCTTCATGTGGGTACTTTAGTAAGGGAAGTTGGGACTCCATCAGACACAGACTCACTTGCTAGCTTTTAGATCACTTTCCCATAGTGACTGTATTACAGGCCACAGTGGAGGAGGACACTTCAGTCCTGATGCAACTTGATGAGCTGGATTGGATGGGAAAGGGAACTCCCCTTTTCTGAAGAAAACCTAGGTGGGGGGAAGGGAGAGGGTGAGACTGGGAGAGTAGGATGGAATGGGTTACAAGGATGTAAAATTAATAAAATAAATAAATGAGAAAAAAAGAAATGCCCATTGACCTTAGCCATCTGAAAAACACAAATGAAAGTGACTCTAAGAATCGATCTTTCACCTGTCAGAATGCCTAAGTTCAAAAACTCAAATGCCAGCACATGCTGGTGAGGATGTGGAGAAAAAGGGAACACTTCTCCGTTGCTAGTGGGAGTGAAAACTTGTACAACCTCTCTGGAAATCAATCTGGTACTTTCTCAGAAAATTGGGAATAATTCTACTTCAAGACCCAGTTATATAACTCCTGAGTATATCCTCAAAGATGTTCTACTATACAACAAGGACATTTCCTCAATTATGTTTAAAGTAGCTTTATTAGTAATAGTCAGAAGCTGGAATCAATTGTGCCCAACACAATTCCTTACAGACCTTGAAAGAACAATTCTAAATTTTATATGGAAAAACAAGATAATCCAGAATAGCACAAACAATCCTATACAATAAAAGATTTTCTGGAGGTATCTCCATCCCTGACTTCATGCTATACTATAGAGCAATAGTAATAAAAACTAAATGGTATTGGCATAAACACAGGCAATTTGATCAATGTAAAAGAATCAAAGCCTCACAAATAAATACACATACCTACAGATATATATTTTTTGACAAAAAAGCCAAAACCAAATAATGGGAAGAAGAAAATATCTCCAACAAATGGTTTTGGTCTAACTGGATGTCTACATGTAGAAGAATGCAAGTAGATTCATATTTATCATCCTGCACAACACTAAAGTCCAAGTAGATCAAAGACCTCAACATAAAACAAGACACACAGAACCTAATAGGAGAGAAAATGGTGAAATAGCTGTGAATACATTGGTACAGGAGAACACTTCCTGAACAGAACACCAACAGCTCAGGAAATTAGATCAACAATTTATAAATGTCTCCTCATAAAATTGAAATTTTATGTCAGGCAAAGAACAACATAAAAAAGGACAAATTTGCAGCCTACAAAATGGAAAAAGATCTTCTCCAATCCAACATAAAAAAGAGATAAGTAACTCAAGCAATTAAACACCTTTTATTTTTGTTATTTTATTACATGTGAACATCCAGTTTTCCTAGTATCATTTGTTGAAGATGGGGTCTTTTCTTCAGTGTGTATTTTTGGCATCTTGGTCATATCAGATGGCTGTGGTACCTGTTTTTAAAAAATCTACTTTGCTTGGGGTCTTTAGGCCTCAACCTCCCTTCCAACCTCCCAACCCTGAATAGGAGAGAGGACCCCTTTACTTCTTCTGGCTGTTTAGGGTCAAGGGGTTCTTTTAAGGCTATACCAATATTTGTCAACAGCAAACAGAGCCAGGAGTCTCCTTCAAAACATTGTGCCCCAAAGCAATTCTGTGTTATCCACTCCAAAACTGCCCTAGCCACACCACACATCTCTCTTCCCTCTTCAAACTGCTATTAAGCACATGCCAACACAGCACACCATGCCACTCTCTCCTGGCTCCCAAATTTATATTCTCAGTATCCTGGAACTCACTCTGTAGACAAGACTGGCCTTAAACTAAAAAAGTTCCACCTGCCTCTGTCTCCTGAGTGTTGAAGTTAGCGGCCCAATAAGTCTTCTATTTTGTTTCATGGATCTACATCTCTTTTTGTCCCACTACAATGCTATTATTAATTATTATTATTATTAATTACTATAGCTATGCATACAGCTTGAAATCTGGTATTGTGGGTAGTCTTTACAACATTAGTCTTTTTACTCAGAGTTGTTTGGGCTATATAAAGCCTTTATTGCTTCCACATGAATTTTAAGATTTTGAAATTTTCCTTTCATGTAAATCTAAAATTAATTTTCAATTATGCCTGTATGTTTTAATTTCTCTACTTTATCTTCAATCCCTGATATTCTGTCTTGTAATTGATGCATTCTTGCAAAAAAATTCCTCTGAGTTTAATTGGATTACAGATATTTTTTTTCAATTTCATCTTTGTTTCAGCTTGAATTTTCTTCAGTATCTGTATAAATTTATTGAATTCAGTTTTAAAATTCTGAATTGTATTCATCATTTCCAGGTGTTAAACTAACACAGTAGTTCTCAATGTTCATAATGTTGCAATCCTTTAATACAATTCCTAATGTTGTGGTAACCCCAACCATAAAATTATTGCACTGATACTTCATAACTATAATTTGACTATGGTTATGGATCATAATGTAATATCCGATATGCAGAATATCTGATATGTGACCCCAAAGAGGTGATGACCCACAGGTTGAGAACCACCGATGTAGTTAATTTCACTGAGATACATTTCTACAGGACTGGCAGAGGTAGGGGGAACATTCTGTCTAGTCCTTTCATTGAAAGTTTGTGCGTACATGGGTGCGTGTGTGTGTGTGTGTGTGTGTGTGCATGCATGCGTGTGTTGATCTAGGGATATGGACATTTTAATTGGTTGTGTGTCTGATGTGAGATTCTAGGCTGACTCTGTTAAGCGGAAGTTTGTTTTGTTTTTGCTGTTATCCAAACTTGGGTAATTTCAAATATGGTACAAAAGTTGGTAGATTAGTCCTTTAGATACTTGGTGTTTTGTTTGTTTGTTTTTTCTTTTTTGATTGGAGCAATAGGAATTATTTCACTTAAGTGCTATCCAAGAAAGCATGCAAATGTGACTTCCAGTTTGGTCTGTCTGGGCTCATACACAAGCCATGTTTTCGTATCTAGGCTTGGGAGTGTGGGGAAAGTATGAACAGTAATCTGGGGCCCTCACCTGACTGAGCTGGTACACAGTGTGTGTGACCAGGACTAGGTCTGGAGATGGGGAAGCAGTGCATGGTGGGGTCATGACAGTGCACGTTAAAATCCAAATCAGTTAATGATTTTTGTATTCTAACTATTTTACTTAAATCTTACTGCTTGTGCAATGATAGTGAAGCATTCATTAGTGGCAAGAGCAGAAGTTGATAGATACCTATATTGAATTGAATACAGTTTGAAGATATGTTTTTGGCTTATAGTGTTTGGGCAACCATTGTTGAATTTAGTTGTGGTGTCCACCAGAGAGTGCCTCAAAACTGTCTACCAAATGGATTGTAACTTGCCAAGTGTCCAGCTGCTGTGTTCTATAATCCATTACTATTTTCCTGCCAAGGCCACAGTTCCCATGGACTGCTCCCAAATACTGAATAAGCGAGGTAGGAATAATAATTAAGAACATTCCATGGAGATCTGAATTACTCTAATGGCTTTTTGGTTGGAGGCCTCTCAAACAATTTTGCTGAAAGTGTGCAAGTTCATTGCACTCTCAAACCTCGCTTCCATCCCTTACTTCAGTAATTAGTCTTGACTCAGTGTTGTTTTTTAATTCTCCTCATTTTCTTCAGATGAGTTTACCCCAATAATTTTTCATATGTTTCTATGTTGACATCTGTTTGTTTTGTTTTATTTTGAGATGGTGTTTATATATTTCTGGCTGTCCCAGGACTTGACATCTAAGCTAGGCCTCAAACTCAGAGAGCTCTGCTTGTCTCAATCTCCTAGTGCTGGTATTAAAGGCATGTGTCATCATGCTTGACTTGACTCTTTTTATTTTCTTTTACAGGAGTTAAACTAATACCATTGTCAAAATTATAGTTGGGAAATTCTTTTTATGTAATTTATTTATTTTTATATCAATCACAGGTTAGGTACTTTGCATCCCAGGCGTAGCCCCCTCCCTCATTCCCTCCCACCTTCCCAAACCCTCCCTCATCTCCTCCCCGCCCCCTCCAAGTACACCAACAGGGGAGGACCTCCTCCCCTTCCATCCAACCCCAGCTCATCTTGTCTCCTCAGGGCTGGCTGCAATGTCCTCCCCTGGGATCTAGCCAGGCTCTTACTCCCTGGCATGTATGGGGGAGGGTCAAAGAGTCAGCCATCAAGTTCATGACCGAAACAGTCCCTGTTTCCCTTACTAGGGTCTTCAGTTTGACACTGAGCTATCATGGGCCACATCTGAGCTGGGGTTCTAGGCCATATCCATATATGGTCCTTGGTTGTAGAAACTGTCTCATATAAGACCCCTGTACCCTGATCAGTTTGGTCTTTGTGGAGCTCTTGTTCTCCCCAAGTCTTACTAACTTCCCCTATTTTTATATATAATATGCATGTCTCATATCTATTTCTTCTCTAGACATATCTATTTCTTTTCAGACAGGCTTGGTATTGGATCTTCACTCCCCACTTCTCTTTACAACCCATGTCTCCTATACTTGACTAACTTACCTACCTCAAGTGGGAATTTAATTATTTAAACAAACATTCATTTAGTTCATATAATCTAGTACTTTATTTGGTACTATTACCAGATAGTGGTAGTGTTGAAATGACAGCTTTCTTACTTTGCTTTGATTTTTTTAAAAGCAAGAAAACTCTCAAATAACCACAAAATGTTAACAAAAATGTATGATTTTAAGTCTTAATGTTTATATTCATAGAAAAATGTAAATGGTCCTTATTTCTGGATATTATTGGTCTTCTTCCTTTCCTTGTATCCAATAATTTCATCCAGGTTGGGAATTTTCAATGACAATGGATAACTCTCAAATTTGTATCACTAGCTCACATATATATATATATATATATATATATATATATATATATATATATATATATATATTTTTTTTTTGATTGCAAGATTCATGTTCCAATTTGCCTCTCTGGTTTTTCCAACTAGAAATCCAAGAAATATCTCAACTTCAACATACCTAAAAACTCCTGATCTTTTCCTGTGAAAGTATAGTCTTTGCATCCCAGGCGTAGCCCTCTCCCTCATTCCCTCCCACTCTCCACATCCCTCCCTCATCTTCTCCCCACCAGCTCCAAGTCCACCTACAGCGGAGGATCTCCTCCCCTTTCATCTGACCCCAGTTCATCTTGTCTCTTCAGGGCTGGCTGCAATGTCCTCCCCTGGGATCTAGCCAGGCTGTTACTCCCTGGCATGTATGTGGGAGGGTCAAAGAGCCAGCCATCAAGTTCATGACTAAAATTTCCCCTGTTCCCCTTACTAGGGTCTTCATTTGGACACCAAGCTATCATGGGCCACATCTGAGCGGGAGTTTTAGGTCATATCCATACATAGTCCTTGGCTGGAGAAACTGTCTTGTAAATGACCCCTGTGCCCTTTTCAGTTTGGTCTTTGTGGAGCTCTTGTTCTCCCCAAGTCTTCCTAACTTCCCCTATTTTTATTATTACTTCCTGCCCTCTGCCAAAGGCTTGGCTGTGAGTCTTAATATCTGCTTTGATACATTGCTATATTGATTCTTTCAGAGGCCCTCTCTGGTATGCTCCTGTCCTATTGCTTGTTTTCTTCTCCATTCAATGTCCATCCCATTTGTTCATCTAAAAAGCATTGATCATACCAACCTGGGTCCTCCTTCTTGTATATCTTCCCTAGGTGTATAGATTTCAGCATGACCTTACTATCCTATAGGTCTATATAAGTGAGTATATACCATATGTTTTCTTTCTTCTTTTGATTGATATAAAAATAAATAAATTCCATTAAAAAAAGAACAAAAGCAATCCAAAGGGTCAGAGAGATGGCTTAGCCATTGAGCCCCCACACTGTTCTAGCAGATACAAACAAGCAGGCTAAGACAACCCAATCAGAACTTTTATTTGCTTGATTCTGCAAATTAGGTCAAGTTTCTGTGGTTTGCCTACAGTTGCATGCCACATGTTTAAAAGATGACTCTGTCCTTAAAAGAAGGACTGGATGGAAATCCAGCACAGGAAAGCATGGTGTCCCTAAATCATCAATTTTAGGTTTTGCTAGATACAGTACTAACTATGTCTAATTTACAAATAAACGTGCTATGAGCTAAGGAGAATAAAAAGATAGATGAGAACTTTTCGGCTTTGTTTTGTTTTGAAATAGTATCTTATTATGGAAGCCTGGCTGGTTCTGAATTCACAGTTCTCCTTCCTCAGCCTTCCAGGATGACAAGTCTTCACCACCGCACCTGGATTGTTTCTGCCCCTTCAAGAGTCATTTTGAAAATCTAAAGAATATATTTTAGAAGTTGCATGTATTTAATTGTGACACAATAATGAATAGTGGAGAAAAGGGAAAATGGTCAAGATGCCTAGTGTTTTTTTCCTCTAGAGCAGAAATAGACACTGAATTGTGAACACAGGTAATCTTGAGGTTGTTTAGGTTACGTTGGTACAAGAGAATCCTATATATGCCCTGCATGTCTACTCAGCACATATCATCTACTAGACCTGCTAGTTCTTTAATAAATTTTAATTACAAAAAAGAAAGTATAGTCTTCCTTACCTTAGATAATAACAAGAATATCTCAATTTCTCAGTCCAAACAACTTGAATCATCATTTATTTTTCTTTTTCTCAACTCATATCTTATTAATTCACAAATTGTAGAGTCTGTGCCTTCAAAAATTTATGCTCCGTTTTCTTTTCATGTTATCTGCTACTACCACTCTGGCCTAAATCATTATTATTTCTGTAATACTACAACGACTGAAACACTGCAAAACAAACAAACAACCAAAAAAAAACGATTGAGCAAATTATTGTTGAATACATTGAAAGTTCATAAGGCTCTGCAAAGAGAGGCTCATGAAGACACTGAGTGGGCAGTTACTCTTCCTAAGAGAGCTGGATATATGGTCACAGTTAAGCTAGTCCTTTGGCAGGAAAGAGACATGAAAAAAGGTGTTTTAATAAATTAATCTGTCAATAATATATAAAATGGAGTGGAATGTGGGTGGACTGGAATCAGAGAAACCATCTAGTCTATGGCAGTAGTTCAAGTATGAGGTGATGAAGATATCTACAGAAATGGAGAGAGAAAGGCAAATCTGAAAGACTTCTGGAAGAAATGAAAATGATTAGAGCTAAATGGATTATTGGCTTGATGCCTTTTTGGAGATAATGGCTTCTTCTCAATAATGACTATGAAAAGATCTAGATTGATCTAATGTGTAATTTTCCACACTGAAAAGAATTTCTAGATATGGCTGTTTTCCAAAATTTTCTGTTATTGTAATTGATACTTGTTGGACATTCATTTACATAAGATGGATTTAGTTCACAAATTGAAGAAGACCTCAAAAAAAACTTTGATAATCAAATAGAAAATCATCCTGTTAAAAGAAAATTATATGAATTTGTTAGTTTAAAATAATCTCATAGTTCACGTGTGTGCATGTGGGTATGTGTATGTGCGAAAACAACAGAATGTAAAATAAATACAAATATTATGACATGTACCCAAATAATTAGCATTTGGAAGAATATAATTCCAAATTACCTCATTATTATGAAAATACATGTTTTAAGACAGCAAGAAATACACTGTGATCATAAAAAAATTACACTTGATCTTAGCCAAAAGGCCGAGAAGCGATTCAATGCAATCCCCATCAAAATACCTTCACAATTCTTCACAGACATTGAAAGAAAAATATTCAAATTCATATGTAGAAACAAAAACCCAGAATCCCCAAAACAATCCTCTACAACAGCAGATCATTTGGAGGTATCTCCATCCCTGACCTCAAGCTGTACTACAGAGCAATAGTAACAAAAACTGCATGGTATTGGCATAGAAACAGAAGAGTGGATCAATGGAACTGAATAGAAGACCCAGAAATGAACCTACACACCTATGGAAACTTGATTTTTTACATAGAAGCCAAAACCATTCAATGGAAAAAAAGACAGCATCTTCAACAAATGGTGCTGGTACAACTGGATAGCTATATGCAGAAAAATGAAAATAGATCCATATTTATCACCTTGCACAAATCTAAAGTCCATGTGGATCAAAG
>JAQQSO010004725.1:0-12555 GCA_028658305.1 Pachyuromys duprasi | reverse complement strand
CATGCCAAGGAGGACCTCTGGGGTGGGGGGTCAATGTAGCGATGTATCAGAGCAGATATGACTCGTGATCAAGACTTTGGCAGAGGGCGAGAAGTAATGATAGATCTGGGGGAGGTTGGTGAGACTTGGGGAGAACAAAAGCTCCACAAAGACCAAACTGAGCAGGGCATAGGGGCCTTGTATAGACGGTTTCTACAATCAAAGACCATGTGTGGATGTGGCCTGGAACCCCCGCTCAGATGGGGCCCATGATAGCTCGTTGTCGGACTGAAGACTCTAGTGAGGGAAACAGGGACTGTTTCAGTCATGATCTTGATGGCTGACTCTTTGACCCTCCCCCATACAAGCCGGGGAGTGACAGAGGGGCTAGATCCCAGGGGAGGACATTGCAGCCATCCCTGAGGAGACAGGATGAGCTGGGTTTGGATGGAAGGGGAGGAGGTCCTCCCCTGTTGGTGGACTTGAAGAGGGCGGGGAGGAGGGAGGTGAGGGAGGGAGTGGGAGGGTGGGAGGGAATGAGGGAGGAGGCTACGTCTGGGATTCAAAGTACGTAACCTGTGATTGATATAAAAATAAATAAATTAAAAAATTAAAAAAAAGAAAAATATGTTTAGGTATCATAAACCAAAACATCCACAATAAGTTTTTGTGTCAATTATCTATCTATTGGTGAGAGTGGTTGCTAAAAGTCTACCACTACCAATGTGTGAAGGTCCATATGTGGTTTAAGCTATAGCAGTATTTATTTTACAAACTTGAGTGGCCTTGTATTTGAGGAATAGAAATTAAAAATTGGAATGATATTTTGGTGGGTTTGTACATTGATAAGTATGTAGTATCCACTAATGATTAGATTTGGTTTGGGGCCTAATTTGTGAGATATTAAAAATATCGACTATATATATATAGAGAGAGGTAGATAGATAGAAATATATATATATATATATATATATATATATATATATATATATATATATCTGTGTATAGTAGTCTGGGGTATTGTGAGATTATGTATAGTCTGTATTTTTTAAGGGTATGGTTAACATCCGTAGGTTAGAGTTTTCTATTAAGAGCGTTCCATAGGCATGGTTTTGTAGATAAATATTATTTAATTTGACTTTTTCATAGAATGTCTTATTTTCTCACTCTGTGAAGATTTAAAGGCTTGTTGTGTTAGTAATCTGGCCTGGCATCTCTGGTCTCTTAGATTCTGTAGTACATCTGCTTAAGAATCTATGGCTTTTCATGTCATCATTTGAGAACTCAGGTGTGGTTCTGATAGGTCTGCTTTAATATGTTATATGGCATTTTTCCCATGCAGTTTTTCCATTCTTTCCTCATTCTCTATGCTTAATGTTTTGATTATTATGTGCATAGTGAACTTTCCATCATGGTCAGGTCTAATTGATCTTCTGTAGGCTTCTTGTCCCTTAATAGGCATCTTCTTTGGATTAGAAAAATTTTCTTCTATGATATTGTCGAAAACATTTTCTGAGCCTTTGAGATGAGTTTCTTTTCTTACCTTTGTAACTATTATTTTTAGGTTGGTCTTTTCAAAGTGTCCTGGATTTCCTAGATATTTCATATTAGGGATATTATAGATTTAACATTTTTTTACTGATGTATGTAATTCTCCTTTTGTATCTTCAACCCCTAAGTTTCTGTCTTTCATCTCTTGTATTCTGCTCAGGAAGATTGTCTCTATACTTTCCATTTGAATTCCTATATTTTTCATTTTCAGCTTTTGATCTGTTTGGGGTTTTACTGATTCTAATTCTAATTTCTGTTCTGGAGCAGTTTTGTTCATTTCCTTAACATATTCATATATTCCTAGATGTTTTTGAGAAATGTATACATATACTCCTTAAGGAACTTTACCATATTCATAAAACTGTTTGAAGGTCTTTAACTTGTGCTTCAGCTATGATGGTCTTTTAAGGTGCTTCAGTTATGATGGGATATTCGTGGCCTGCTCTGTAGGATAGCTGGGCTCTAGGGGAGACATACTTCCCTGGCTATTATTGATTGTATTTTTACACTGGCATCTTGGTGTCTTCATTTGGGATGATTAAAAGACTAAGTGTTGATTTCTTGTCTTTGCTGAAATTTTGTTCCTCGGTTTCTGTTTCATTTCTGTATTTTGAAGTAGTCTCTTGGCCATATGCTGCCTGTTCTGACCTGTTCCAATGGTGTGTTCACAGGGAATGCCGACCAGTGTTGGAGGCTGTGTAACTTGGATCATTAGGGGTAAGAAGATTGGAGAAAAAGGGTTTGTAATTCTTGGGAATCAGGTCAAAGAGTCACCCATGTCCTTCGCTACAGAGTTGGGGGTGAAGTCATGGGGATTGGATCTCAAGACAGTTGGAGAAGCAAGGGTCTGCCTTCATCCTACTTGTTGATCTGGAAGGAGTAGCTCTTAGGTTAGAAGGGGCCTAGACTTAGGGTCTAACACAAAGCAACATGAGGAGTAGGAGAGGATGGTTTGTGGACTCTACAGGAGTAGTGGTAGGGGAAGGGGAGGCTCTAGCTGGTATTATGTTGCAGCACTAAGAACAAGATTGGGAACTGGGTCTGTGTAAACAGAGAAGAGAAGATCTGCTGGCAGCCTAACCTGGATTTCTGGCAGATCAACTTCTATATACAAATCCTTATTCATTAAATAATATTATCTTCATATATATTTTTTTTCTTATTTTTTTATTCTACTGTCATTCATTACACCTGGAACTTATTTTTCCCTCTCTTCACTGCTTTCATTCTCCTTCGCTACTTCCCTTCTGCCCCAGATCATCTCCTCCTCCTTTTCTTTCAGTAAAGAGTTGGCCTCCCAGGGATACCAATAGAACACTGTATAACAAGTTACAGTAAGACTAGGCAGAAATTCTCATGCCAAGACTAGACAAGGCAACCGAGTAAAAGATGCCTAAAGGCAGGCAAAAGAATCCAGACATATGAGGTGCAGAGCTAAATAGAGAATTCTCAACAGAGGAATATCAAAATGGTGAGAAGCGCTTAAAGAAATGTTCAGAGACCTTAGTCATCAGGGAAAGGCAAGTAAAAACCTCTGAGTTTCCATCTTAAAATCAGAATAGCTAAGGTAAAAAATGCAAATGATGGCAGAAGCAGAAGAGGATATAGAGAAAAGGGAACACTCCTCAATTCCTGGCGGGAGTGCAAAGTCATACAACCACTTTGGAAATCAATCTGGCACTTTCTCAAAAAAAGGGGGGGGGCATCTCTTCTTCAAGATCCAGCTATGCCACTCCTGGGCATATACCTAAACGAGGCTCCACCCTAGAATAAGAACATTTGCTCAACTCTGTTTATAGTGGCTTCATTCATAATAGCCAGAAACTGGAAACAACCCAAATATCCCTCAATGGAAGAATGGATAAAGAACTGCAGTACATTTACTCAATGGTATACTACTCAGCGATTAAAAATAATAAAATGAAATTTGCAGGCCAGTGGATGGAACTAGAAAACATCATCCTGAGTGAGGCAATCCAGACCCAGAAAGACTCACATGGTATGTACTCACTTATAAATGGACTTTATCATATACTACATGATAACCATACTACAATTCACAGACCAAAAGAAGGTAAATAACAAGGAGGACCCAAGGGAGGATGCTTAAATCTCAGTCATAAGGAGAAATAGAATAGATAACAGAAGTGGTTGGAGACAGGGCATAGGGTAAGAGAAGGAGCACAGAGATTAATGAAGGTTAGTATAAGACCTGGAGAGAGCAGGAGGAGGGTAAGAGGGCCTGTAGAGAGAAAAGAATACTTGGTTGAAGTAATCTCTATGACAAGTTGCAGACCTCCCAGGGTAGACTTCTGGGAGGATATAAGGGTGACTCTTGCTGGGATTCCTAGTAACAGAGGTCATGGAGAATGAAGAGGTCACCTTCTAAGTATATAAGACTCCTAGTTGAGGGTGGGAAACACCAACACACACTCAAAAACTTCTACCCAAAATTGAGCCTGCCTACAAGACATGTAGGGACAAAAATAAAGCAGAGATTGACAGAATGCCCAACTAATGACTGGCCCTACCTGAGACATACCCATTGGGATACAACCAAACCCTGACTTTATTAACAATTTTCTGCTATGCTTGTAGACTGGATACTACCATAGCTATTCTCCGAGTAGCTCCATCCAGAACTGATGGAAACAGATTCACAGACCCACAGCTAAACATTGGGTGGAGTACAGGGAGTCCTGTGGAAAAGTTGGTTAAGAAAAGAAAGGGGGATCAAGAACTCCAAAGAAGACCAACAGAGTCAAATAACCACAGGGGTTTGTGGAGAATGAAGCACCAACCCAGGGCCTTGCGTGGACTAGAGCTTGGTTTCCTACACAGATATAGCCAAAGGGAGGCTCAGTATTCATATGGGTTCCCTAGTAAGAAGAATGGGGGATGACTCTGACATAGACTCTGTTGCCTGCTTTTTAACCAATTTTCCCCTGATAGGGCTACCTCTCTAGATCACAGGGAAAGATGATGTGTTCAATCCAGATGTGACTTGATATTCTGGGGTTGGTGTGTAGGGGAGCACCCCTTTTTGAGGAGTAGGGGAAGGGAGATAGGAGAAACACGTAGGTAGTGTGGGACAAGGCTGTGGGGAGGGACAGAGCTAGGATGTAAAATGAATAAATGAAAATAAATTAAAATTAAAAATAAAATAAAAACAGACCATGGCTGGGGAGGTCATAAGCACAAAGAGAAAACCTACCATTGTTGTTTTTCTGAATGGGCATGACATCAAACTGCTTTGTAATCTTTATATTTATCTTCATAGAATGGAGCTATTATTAGCATTCATTCTAGAAGCTTATTTTGGCTGTAGAGAGTGGCTAAAACAGAGGCTCACAAGTCTTCAATGTACTGAGCCTAAATGACTGTGTAGTGCTCCTTCTTAAATGGGATGTCTCCCTCCCCACTCATCAGGGACTTCATCGAAGAAGATACAAAATGAACATAATGACTACAATTGTGAAGGAGTGCTGTGAGACAGTGCCTTTTAGGAATGACATGGCTCTTGCACTCATGCACAAACGGCCACAGTGGCTACTTGCATCAGAATTGAGGCATCAAAATTTCTTCAAGCAAGGAGAAATGGCAGATATTAGCCTTATCCTTCACCGAATGTCTCTGAGTTACCTCATCAGGATGATCTTTTTTAGTTCCATCCATTCGCCTGCAACTGCATGACTTCCTTGTTTTTAATTACTGAGTAGTATTTTATTGTGTAAATGTATCAAAACTTCAGTATCCATTCTTCTGTAGAGGTACATGTAGGGTGTTTCCAGATTCTGATATTATGAATAAAGTTGCTATGAAATATTTGAGCAAATGTCCTTGTATGTTTGAGCATCTTTCAAGTATATGCTCAAGAGCAGTATAACTGAATCTTGATGTAACACTATTTCTACTATTCTGAGAAAGTTCCAGATTGAGTTGCAAAGAGGTTGTACAAGTTTGAATTCCCACCAGCAATGCAGAGGGTTCTCCTTTCTGCATCTTCTCCAGCATCCTTACATCTTCATATAAAGTATTCTAATACCAAAATATTTAAGAGACATTGAACCCAAAATTTTGTACTGGACTCTGCAAAATTTTTCATCAATTTTTCAGGCACACCTGCTATCATGCAGAAGAGGGAAGTGTGCACGGCCAGAGTTGCAGGCAGCTTATAAGATTCTCAAGAAGTTTTTTGTTGGAGGCTGAAGCACCGTGGGAGGAGCACTATAACACTGCAAACACTTATAAACTGTCAGATCTTCAGCCTGCACACTGCTGATGGTGAGAGTGAAATCTGTCCCAGATCCACTCCCTGTGAAGCAATCAGGGACCCCAGTGTCTCCAGTGGATGCCAAGTAGATCAGCAGCTTAAGGGATTTCCCTGGTTTTTGCTGGTTCCAGGCCAAGTAGTTATTTTGATTTCTAGTGTTTAAAAGACTCTGACTGGACTTGCAGCTGATGGTGACCTTCTCTCCCTCTTACACAGCCAGGGAGGATGGAGACTGGGTCATCACAATGTCCCCAAATGCTGCCTGCAATAATGAGTAGACAGTGAACATGCATACATACACAAACATAGATTTTGGTATGACTGTTGAAATGTGTTATTTATTCCCAGAAGTCAGGATGCAGAGGCATGCATTTGTCTGTGAGTTCAAGGCCACTTTGGTCAATAAAGCAAGTCCACAGAGTATATTTCTTTCATACAAAGATATGACTCTGAAATCATAAAACACTTTTAAATGTCTCACTAGATATCCAGAACAGCAGCAACATGAGGACCTGGGTCTGTGACTCCATCTTGCTCCTCCAGCCTGTCTGATGTTGCTCAGTTCACAGGGAAGAGGCCTGGTTTATAAATTCTGAGCAGCTGGCCTGTGCTAGAGAAGCCCATGCAAAGCAGTCAGAAAATTTAAAAAAAGCACATGTCTGGATAGTGTGCGTGTGTGTGTGTGTGTGTGTAGACAATCAACAGATAAAAATGCTATCACAGAAAGCATGAGCATCACAGAAAATGAGCAGTTAGCAGCTCTCAAGCAGAAATGTACCAGGTGCCTGAAGCCAGCTTTTGGTTCAAATCCAAGACATTTTAAAAACAGTTGACTTTTGCACAATCTTTAGGAGAGTTTTCTCAAATTGACAGTCCTGGGGAAATAATTTGTTTTAGATATCACAACAACAACAAAACAAACATATACTAGGGAAACATGCAATAAAAGAAATTTAAGGGTTGAGGTGAAGAATGAGCAAATTGATAAAAGAGGAAATTTGGGCTAAATTTGTTCATTGTCTCCCCTCCACAAAGTCACTCACACTGAGGACAATGAACAGTGTCTCAGACATGTGGGCTTCTGTTTCCAGGCTACACATGGAGACACCAAGATTCATCCTTTAAAATTTCTAAGAGACATAATTTAACCCTGTGACCAGAGAAACCATAACCACACAGCAAATGTAAACTCATCAGAAACGAAAATGTATTTAAGCCACAATTTTCTGGAATTGAAAGAGGGCTCTAAAATTGAGAGGCTGGAACAAACCAGATTTATCATGAAATCATCCCTGTATACCAACACTGACTAGAGTGATTAATACCAGAAATTCATATTCTAGTATAATTTAGAACTTAGCAGTACTTAAACTTGGTTGTTATGGTATTGCTGATATAGTAAATAGATTTAAACAAATCTTTACAAAAGCAGCAGCAACCAATTTAAAATCAAGCAATAATTTTATAAAAATCAATTGAACATAACATCAGAGAATGTTGCCATTCAAAGGAAAAAAGTTTGAATGTGAATGAAAATCAATAACAATAACATAAATAAAAGGCTTTGAAAGATTCAGATTGTGAAGTAATTTATAGACACAGTGTTATGTATAAAGTACAGAAAATAACTAAAATATTATAACAAGGAGTGGAGATTTACATATATACTCTCAGAGTTGGGAAGACAGAAGCAGGAGGATTATGAACTTGAGTCCAGCCTTGGGTACCAAACAAGTCTTAGTCCAGATAATCAATGCAGAGACACAATCCCTAAAAATTGTGTCCCTCTCTTTGTTAGAGATGGGAAGCCGTGTCTATTTCCCCTTCTCACCACTGGAACCCCATCTAGCTTAGACATGTACTAGACCTGTGTATGCTGCCAGTCTCTGTGAGTTCATACACTCCAGCACTGGTCCTGCTGTGTCTGGAAGACACTGTTTCCTTGATGTCATCCATCTCCTCTGACTCTCTAAATCAGTCTTCTCCTCATCAGCAGAGACCCCTGAGACCTCCCGTAAGGGGTTTAATGAAGACACTCCATTTGGGACAGAATTATCCAAGATCTCTCACTTGTTCTACCTGTAAGTCTGAATATTGGTTCCCATTTACTGCAGGAAGAAGCTTCTCTGGTGAGGGACAAGCAAGAATCTGATCTACAGGTATAAAAGAATGTCAGTAGGAATAATTTCTTTGCTGTGTTCCTTTAGCAAAACTATACTATCTGGGTTTCCCCGAATTCCATGGTCTATCTAGTCTCAGGTTATTGGCCACCTGAGCCGTGTCTGGCATAGGCTTCATATCCTGGAGTGGGCCTTACACCCAATTAAAATAAAATTTGTTATCCCCACCATCATTCTAGATTACAGGATTTATAACTGGGTTGATATTTACTTTTCCTCTCTGATAGAATGCAGAGTACCTTTCACAATCAACAAAAGTCAGAAAGGCTTCAGGCTGTAGTGACACACCAGTACTACCCCTCCATGTTCAATGAGATTATGTGGTAAGGAAATAGGAAGGCAATAGAGAGAACAAAGGAAGATTTAGCTTGCACTAAGGGCCATTTGAGAAGTAATATAGAAACCTACCTCAGCAGACACTTCTTACCATATATATGCATATGAAAATTTCTAAATGGAATCACCAAATAACAGAGACAAAGCCTCACCTAGACATCTTTCTTTTCCAAGTGAAACTTCCACTGCCAGGAATGGGTTAAATATAAATGAGTTGTTGGCCATAGGGTCACCATGGGATCTCCCAGGCAACTCTGGTTATTGGTTGCCATCTGCAAATTTATGGTTGGCTCTAGTTGCTGAAAAGACCTGCTTCTTGTTGTTACAGACTGAGGGGAGCGATGGCCTTTGTGCATATCACACACACACACACACACACACACACACACACGTAACCCTGTTCTTTTGGCACTGTCATAAGATCGTATGGCTGTGTGTACTCTGTATTCTCCAAAGATCTCAGACATTGTCCATGGCCTTCTGCAGACTGTTTCACACAACGTGGATATTATGTCTACTGTTCTTCCATCAATAAGGTAAATGATAGCCATATCACTTGCCCACCTCATTAGTTTCCTGCCTTTGTCTAGCCCTCTCTCCTTACCCATCAGAAGATTTGCATATTGTTGCCTGAGTCTCCATTGCAAATGTGAGAGAAAAGTTCAGCTGCAACCTTGCTCTAACTCCTCTGGAATCCTTAGTTCAGCTTCTCAAAATGAGGCTTTATCCTCAGTTCCTAGCATTGCTGATGCTCTGGAGCCCTGGCCTCCCTGTGTTAGAAGCAAGAAATGAGGTGAATGGGCACATGTATGGAGCTGTGGGACAGTGCTGCTGCCCAAGTGTGTTTAGTTCAAATGCAAATGTGCCTGTTGATTTGGACCCATATCTTGAGAAAGCTGACAGGAACGACCTGGACTCTGGTGAAGATTGTCACATAGAAGGAGAAAGATGATATGAGCAGATCCTAGAACAGTGGTTCTCAACCTTCCTAATGTGGAAATATGTGCATATGAGAAGACATGCATGGAGTAAAAACAGATTTTCCTGAAATGCCGCTAAATGTACTTTTGCTATTTTCTGCAGTATGTTTAGGTGCAGTAGGAATCTCAGTATTGTTGACTATATATTCACAATGCCTATCTACTCTGATATATGTTGAACTTGTGCTACACTGTACAAAATCAAATATGAGACAATGTGAAATCCTTTTGTAAAAATAAGCATACACCCATGTCATTAACTTGATTATTTTCTTTCATCTTAAATGAATTATAAAATTATACAATATAAAATGTATTAAAATAATATTCTTCTGATTTGTGCACTAATATTTGTCCCTTACACCAAGCTTATAGACATATATGCAGGAGGTTGCACTGAAAATTTCACAGGGGATATCACACTTCCAACATCCAAGCCAGGCGTGAGCTACAGATATTAATCTATACATTTCAAAACTGGATTCTAGGGTTTGACAGCCTTCATGGCGATGGGTCAAGAAACATGCATATTTCATTCACAAAATCAGCAGATTGGAGGCTGGGGTGGTCATCATTTAATATGGTAGAAAAAGCACACAACCTTCTTATACTGTGCTTTAATCTGAAAGGAAAACCTCTCTACTTAGAGGTCCAACTGCTATTATGTCTTTGGATCATAGAATATTTTCTGAACTTCGTGAGAGAAATAAAAATAGATCAACAAATTACAGATTAGTTGTGTGCCCCGTGGGAAATAAAGTTTCTTCCAGGCAAAGCCTTATGTTAGCCTAACAATACACAGCAAAAGAATATATACTGTCCATTCTCTTCTAAATGAATAGATGTGAGTAAAGGTAAGGAAAGTTCCAGGATATCAAAATCACGTGCTCTTCTGAAGACGGCTAGGGCTCATAGATAATCTGTTGTGGCTGGCTGATTCTTCTCTTTTTTGACAGTGAGATGGAAACCAAAACAAAACCATAACAATCACTAAATCTGAATAACTAATAAAAAGGAAATCATAAAAGCAACTATATATAATGCCAAAACTATGCAGTCAAAGCAATCAACATATGCTTCTCAAGGAGTCCCAACTCCCTCAATGTGGAGGATGCTTAAGAAACATGGAACTACCATATAATTCATGTACTCCTCACTAGGTATGTTCTGGAACAAATATAAACCAGCACAACATAGATATATACCCATATCCATATTTATTGCTTCACTATTTACAGTAGTGGGAACTAAATCAACAAATGTGTATCAAAAATGGATAACAAAAGGAAGTGCATATGTGCAAAGACGTTTACTCAGTGACAATAAAAATGGGAATCACATAATGTGTTACATTTTTTAGCTCAATATATAGATGTTTCAGAAAAACTCATTGTGCATTTTAATCAGAACTTATTTTTCTGTGTTTGTGGATAGAGTTCAGCCACCTTCTCCTGGACCATGCTGATTAGTAGTAGTCTTGAAATCTTCCACATCCTTGATGATTTTCTTAATGCATGCTCCATCAGCAACTGTGAAAATCAGGCTTCTACTCATGACAACATGGGTGGTTGAGTCAGGACTTTCCAAGAGTTGCAGCCTTTTGACTAAGTTTCAAGTGTGACCCTATTGAAAAATGAAAAGAAAAAGAAAAAAAAAAAACGTAGTACCAACATTCTTACTGGTCTTAGAGAATATTTTCTCGAGTATAAAGATGAGAATGCAGCTGTGATAATACCTTGACTGTGGCCTATGAGAGCCTGAGGAAAGGATCCAGACATAGCCTGCTATTGTAGCAGGACATATTTGACCTTTTATGTCTTTTCTATGCAGGTTTTTTTTTCCTAAATAAAATTTGAACTGAAAAGTGTGGGGTGTATGCATTTGTAATTTTGTTGACTCATTTCACATATTGCTTTCTTTATCAGTTCATCATTATCAGTTCATAAGTTCATCATTGGTTTATATTCTACACCATCAGATAGCAGAAGACTTCTGACAGCTTGGTTTGACAACCCCATTCTCTTGGTAGATTTACCTCCATCTCTCATCATGTGTATGTAATTACCAGCTGGTGTGTTTCTTGAGAAAACAAACAACTGGGTACAATTTTAGTCCAGTTCAACAGTTTGTGCATCTGTATTTCTGAGTTGGGATCATATGAGGTTATTAAGAAACGTTTTTAATTTATATAACTTGGGGGGATCTTGACAGACTAAATCATTATCTGTTTGTTTCCTTTTCCCCTGCTCCTCAACTATATTAGAATTCTGTCTTGCAGGGTTGGACAAGATACTCCTATGTTCTTTCTTGCTAACCATTTCCATCTACTCCACTTATGACATCAATATTTTTCTGTGCTTTCACAATTCAGGCACCCTTTCTTTTTTCTATATGTATAGTGTTTTTTAGTATCTCCTGTAGTCCTGTCTTCATGGTCATGCTCATTTCCTTAGTTTGTGATTTTCTTTTAAATTCCTTATTACTCCCTCAACTTAAACTTCAGTTTTTCTGGACTGAGCTAATTTATTTGGCAATTATCTCCTATCAGTATCTACTATCAGACACTATGAAGGAAAGGAGGAAGAAAGGAAGGAAGAAAGAAAGAAAAGAAGGAAGGAAGGAAAGAATGAATGAATGAAGGAAGGAAAGTACTTTGTAATCTAGAAAAACCAAGACATGCACTCTTTCCTAGAGCCTCCAAATTGTAATAAAGTTTTCCATCATCATCACTGTGTTGGATATTAGGACTAGAACACTGCAAAAAGATAAGTCTCTGAAATTCAAGCAACAGAGTTTGTAGTAACATGTTACAGAAGAAATACAAAGATAATATTGAGTTCTTTTTTTTTAATATATTTATTTTTATCTCAATCACAGGTTAGGTACTTTGAATCCCAGGCTTAGTCCCCTCCCTCAGTCCCTCCTACCCTCCCACTCCCTCCCTCATCTCCCTCCTCCCCGCCCCCTCCAAGTCCACCAACAGGGGAGGACCTCCTCCCCTTCTATCTAACACCAGCTTATCCTGACTCCTCAGGGCTGGCTGCAACGTCCTCCCCTAGGATCTAGCCAGTCTGTCACTCCCCGGCTTGTATGGGGGAGGGTCAAAGAGTCAGCCATCAAGATCATGACTGAAACAGTCCCTGTTTCCCTGCATAGGGTCTTCAGCCCTACACCAAGTTATCATGGGCCCCATCCGTGTGGGGGTTCCAGGCCACATCCACACATGGTCCTTGATTGTAGAAACCGTCTCATACAA
>JAQQSO010004724.1:0-12556 GCA_028658305.1 Pachyuromys duprasi | reverse complement strand
TTTATATACCACTGAAGATAGTACTGGCAGTGGTAGGGAGAATCCCAGGAGGTTTTATTTTTTTTCTCTTTTGGCCCCAGATTTTTTTTTCACCCCATTCTCCTGTATCATAAATATGATCAGTTGTCATATGTCTGGTTGTATGTATTTCTCCACAAAGGGATTTTTTACAGATGCAGCCAAGGTTAGCATTGCATTTGTCAAATGGAATATTTTCTAAATGGACTCAGCCTAACTATATGAATAATTTAAATGCAGAGTTTTACCAGCTGGTAGTGAAGGGAGATGTCGGAGATGCCACGTGTGGGAAGGAAGAAGTCTTCTGCTGCCTCCCTAAAGATGGAGGTTCCAGAGACTGGTGGGAAGTGGAGGAGCTGAGAACAGGTCCTGGATGACAGCCAGGAAAGAGATGGAAATCTTCGTCTTATAATGTCCAGGAACTGAATTCTGCCAACAATCTGAATGAGTGGGTTCTTTTGGAGTTTCTCATCAGTCTAGCCTGGCAGCCATTTTGATGTTAGGTTTTGAGAACCTGAGCACAGCACGTACTTAAAAACCAAGACCCCCCCGCCAATTCCTGACCTACATAACGGTGAGGTAATAAGTGGTTGGAGGTTTGTGGGAATTTGTATTGCAGTGATAAGAGAGTAACAAAACAGATATTATACTTTTTGAGCATTGGTTCTCAGTTTTCCACTCGAGATTTTTATGGGCACCTCATTGACTTCTCTACATCTCTACTCTTCATCCACAGTCAGAAATAGGAATGGAAAGACATATGCCTTACAGAAGGATTGAGCAGATCAGCTAGGAATATGCGGGGCATGAGTACTGAAAATGAGCGTATGCTAACCGCCAACTGTTTATGCTGTAGGGTTTGCTACTGTCACCCCTATGTCAAAACATCTAGCCCAGCTTGCACCACATAGTAGGCTCTTGTTCTATGCTGGGTCATAGCAACTTTCTTTTGTATCCCCATTGTTCCTGGGCAGTTCCTGGTTGTACTAACTACCTTCTTCCTCTCTATCTCTTGCATGTGGTGCTTATTGATTTGGAGACTGGAAGGGAAACATTTATCATTCTTAATTGCAATAAAATCATTACAACGGTGTTAAACATTCAAATAGAAATTAAGTTCCACTGCATAATGCAAAGACGCCGATTAATCTGTGCCCGTAGCCAAGCCCAGGAAGAATGATGTGGCTGGAATGGTAGTGATGTGTTAATCCTGTCATGATGCCAGGGAAGAATCTTCGATCTGAGCGAAACAGTGATGACGCTTCACAGGCGAGTCTTTCTGTTACAAAGTGGAGATTCAGCTGATGCATTCCCCTAGCAAGATGGCAAAGTAGAAAAAAATCTCAAAAAAGAATAAAGACGACATTTAATTCCCAAGTAATTATCAACACTGCCTGTGGAAGATAAAGTCGCAGTGCTGATATGTAAAGATTTATCTTCATCCTCAGACAAATTGCAAAGGAAGCTGGTTAGTGCACATCTGGGTGCCTCTGTTTCAGGACAACTAGGATCTCAGCCCTTGAACCTGGTAGGCAAGATTCTCCACCAGGGTCAGACTGCAGCTTTCCAGGGCACAAATCCAAGAAAATTTGCAGAGCCCCCTTTAATAAAAAGATGAAACGGCAAATTTAAACTTTAGGTAGAGAAGGGACGGCTTATTCTCGAGGGAAACAAAGTCAATTATACGTTTCTGGAATATCAAACAGTATAGAATCCAGAAAGATGGTTGTTACTATAATTTCCTGTGTGCTGTAGTACTAGGAAGCTGCTCATTCCCCTGCACATTTGGCATGTGTTCTGTGATTGTTGTTTGTGACAACTGTTGGGCAAGATAGTTTCCAGAGGGAAAAAAAATTCAAGTTTTCATCCAGTACGGTTGACAGAGACCTGCCCAAGAGTTTCAGACAGAATGAGTTGATGCAGAACCTTACATGGAAGACCACACTTGTGTTGGGTTTGACAGGGTGTTTCGGGGAAGGTGTTTCATTCCTCAAGGAAAACCTTGGAGAATGCATTTCTTTGGCTCTCTCTTGACATGGATTTCAAAGCTGCACTGCAGTGTATGTCTTTGTTGACCAGGTCCTCAGCACCCCTTCTCCTTTCTTTTTGTCACTACTTCCTTTCTGGGTTTCAGAAAAGCATCTCCTTTGGATCTTCCTTGGAGTCAGTGGTGACGTCCAGTTGCTCCTTAAGACAATTTATGGGCAGTTTTTGTGGTAGGCTCAGTGGATATGAAAGAATACTCCATGTCATACCCCAGAAGACCACAGGGGTGACAGGCAAGCTGACACAGAGCTACTGAGAGTATTCCTTTTTTCTTTTTTTCCCCAGAGTGGACCTTTAACAGCCTTGGAAGGTATTAGAAAAGAGAAACCCCTTACAGCTTCCTTGGCTCAATAGTAGCATTCTATTTCCTTAGTTCACCCTTGATCTAGCAATTCCAGACTGTCAAGCTTGATTCCTACCTGTTTTCTAAGAAAGCAACAATCTCTCCAGTTTGTTTCTGGCCCTGAATCACCTCAGTGCTCTCCTCCATCAGAGTGGTCATTCCCCAATATTTACCTATTTTTGACCCCTCAAACCTTACCTCAAATACTCAATTTCAAAGAAACCCTTTCTGCTTTCACTTAGCAGATGAACAGGACTGAGTGAACACCTGCTGGCCTCAGTTTGCACAAATATGCTTCTGGAATTGCTTTGCCTATCATTAGTCTTCACTCTCACATATGCACGGAGAATTTACAGAAAAAAAATTGTCAGCTAAATAGAAATATAAACGTGAAAACATTTAACCTACAAGTTTTGATGGATTCATTTATTCAACACATCCTGGTGAGAGCAAAACTGGAGCAGTGGTAATAAACAAGCCAAAGTGATACCCTTAATGCATTCATTCTCTTAGGAGGACAACATTGATGTTAGTTACTCTGGAAATAAAGGCCTTGTGGTGTTGTTGTTTGGCTATATATACATATAGGATGCATATATGTACATATGTGTGTATGTACATGCTGATGTGCACACGTGGAGGCCGTTACTCTCCATCTTATTACCTCATGATAGAGTCTCATACAGAAGCTCACTATTCTTTGGCTAGGCTGGTGACCAGTAAGCCTCAGAGGGTACCCTGTCTCCGACTATCCTGGTGCTAGGATTATGGCCACATGCCTAGCTTTCTATATGGGTGCCAGGAATCCAAACTCAGGTCCTCACAGTTGCACATCAAACATACTTACGAAAGAGCCAAAATTTCATCCCCAAGATACAGTTTTTGAAGGAAAAAAATGTTCATCATAAGCTGGTATTCAGGCTCCTTTTTCTGTCTTATAGAAAAGAGAGCAGGATGGTTGTATATGGTTACCAATTATCCGGTTAAAAGAAGGCAATTATTCAGTGCAGAGGATATAACATATACAAATGTCCTGAGTCAGGAAGGTTTCAAATTATACATGTTAAAGGACTTTTGTTAGATTGTGAGCATCTGATTGCAAATATTTTATATATAGCTATATCTTCTCATCCTGTGAATTTCTATAATATAAAGTTGTATCCCAGGCATTTCTGCATGCCCTGTGCCTAGCATAGTACCTAGCCAGTGTTTCTTAAATCACTGCCTAACTGACTTAAACCTTATTTGCTAAATGAAGGAAAGAAAAGCCCATGTCAGAGTTTACAATATAAATTTTTTGATATCTCATTGATTCCTAGATACAGACATCTTCACAGCTTCATGTCTGACATTTTTATAGACAATAACATATTACAATTGTCATGTGTATTTCTCTCTTAACTGTGTATGAAACAATAGTGTGTTGTATAACAAATGATGTGTTATATTCAGCGAAATGTGGTAGAGGTATTCATGTGACTAAAGACTTCATTGTTGGATGAAATGAGCTACTTTCATAATTTTTAGTATGCACTCATTTTTCAAGCCATTAGTTTGTTCCCATTGGTAAATCTCACTTAGGATTTATGGATTTGGAGAGGACAGGAGGAAGTCAGAGGAAAATGGTTCTACTTTTTATTCAATTTAAGGGGTGATGGAAACCAGTCGTTCTGTCTGTCCTGAATTGTCCCATGTAGGTCTCTGCACTTCCCACTGTGGAAAGAACTTAATTTTTTCTCAGTGGTGTCTGGGGAGGATTACGTTCAGATGGTAGGGTCCTACTCTCAGCCCGACGGATGGATTCAGACTACATTTGAATCAAGCATGAATCTTTCAGCTGGATTTGGCTTCCTGCTAATCAGATAGTTAGTGAGTTACATAGATAGATAGTTGATAGATAGATAGATAGATAGATAGATAGATAGATAGATACAATCTTGAGTGCTTGACTTCTAAAGTACAACATTTGTGAAGTCTGGCATCCACTTCTTTCCATAGAAACTGAGAAGTGCACCATGACTCCCCATGGCTAAGCAGACCAGAAGCACACTGTGGGGATGACGGCACTGGGGTGCAGTCTGCATTTCTACCTGTGCACTCTGTGGATAGAATAAAAAGGAATATTGCTTTGTTTTGCATTGCAAAGGAGGGTAGCTGATACCTCTTTAACAAAAGAAAGGTCAACAAGAGAAAAGTATAAAGGCGTATTTGGTTGTAGTTTTACATGATACAGGGGCTTTCATATCAAAGGCGTAAAGACTCAGTGGGATATCTTTTTATGCTTGTGTTCCATGAAGCACGGGTAGCTACGTATAAATGTGTGTAGCTGTTTCCCCTTGAGTGGGCATTATCACTGCCACATTGATTCAGTGCAGCTGTGATCACAGCCCCATGAGACTCTCATAAGACTGGGCCCATTAATTCCCTTATGGAGGGATTGGGGAGGATCATGAGGCTCATGAAACCCACAGGACTCTATAGACCTTGCCCGAGGTTATATAAATGGTCAACAATTTCCAGGAGGAAGAGAGAGTTTGGTCTTTTAACTGACAGCAAGGTATGCAGGGAACATCAGTGAAGGGGCTTTGGAAAGGGGTCATTCATGCTTGGGCAGGAATTTTTGGTGAGTTACTCAAACTTCTGTAAGGAACCTCAGTGAGCTCATTGGTTCACCAAGATGGATGTAGATAGAATCTTTTCCTGGGTCTATTGTTGCCTTTTAAACGTAGGGTGATAAAAGAATACGTTCCTCAGGAAGTTACCAAAAAGTGGGGTAGATGAAAAGGGTATGACCTAAAGCCAATAGACTGAGTAGGGGCATACCACAGAGACGGTCAGGTTTCTAGACTGTTTAGTATCCTCTTGGTTCCTCTGTGTAGCATTTCTTCTTTCTGTGTAGGGGGCAAGACCCCTCTACAAATCGGGTTCTTATAATCAAGCTAGGCAGGCTGGAGAATTTCTTTATTGCCAGCTGCTACACAAAATGACAGGAGATTAGTGGACAAATTTTAGTATTTAAGGCTCAGTTTGAGGAGAACAGATTCTAGTTTCTATAACCAGTCTTGGGGAAGAAGAATTCCAGTGACTGGGCCTTGTTTCAGATGTGAAATGAGGGCAGCAGGGTATCAGAGGGGCAGAACAAGTTGATTCGAAGGCTGCTTCTAAGATCATCATTTAGAGTAGGGGCTCTCAACCTTCCTAATGCTGCGGCCCTTTAATACAGTTGCTCGTGTTGTGGTGACTCCAACCATAAATTTATTCCTCTGCTATTTCATAGCTGTACTTTCCCTGCTGTTGTGAATCATAATGTAAATATCTGATATGCATGATATCTGATATGCAACTCCAATGGGGTTGTGACCTACAAGTTGAGAACCACATCATTTCTGTGTCCCACATGCTTCTAAGGTTAAATTCTCCATTGGATTACATTCCTTTTACCTGTGAACAACATTACAGCCCAGTAAAATTAAGAGACTCACGTTACAGGCAATATTATTAGAAAGGAATCTGTCTATTGGCAGGGTGATTGCCATCTTGAAGGACTCTATCTATTACAATGTTGGGAGACAGTGAATATTCTGAGATTCTATTCATGCGGAGATTAAATAGCTTCGTGTAGACTTTGCAGGTGGATTTTAGTGCTACTCACAGAACAAATAGAAGTCGACTCTGTTCTGTATTCTGCTTGGCAATCCCTCAGCTTTGATACAATTTTTTTTTACCATGTCTTTTAAATATTTATACTAAGTTGTTTGGAGGCATGTGTGTCTGCATATGGGTAAACACACATGAATGAAGTTGTCCCTGGATTCCAGAAGAGGGTGCCAGATAACCTGGAGCTTGAGTTACAAGTGGTTCTGAGCTACTCCACATGGTTGCTATAGCCTATGTTGCTAAACACTATGTGCTTTTAAATGCTGAGCCGTCCCTGAAGCTCCCTGATACAACTTCTATATCAAGGGTGGTATTCTGCATTTGTCAAATAAGATTCATTTCACTTGTTTATTTATAATTGCAGGAGAAATAGTTAAAGCAAAAGAGAAAACAATAGTAAAATCCAAAGTAGATGTCTAACTTTAGTAGAATGTCCCATGCCAGGCATTGCAATACCTATTTTACATGTATTGAATTCTCACAATTCCCTTATGATATGAAAGTTCACAGGAAAACTGAGGCAGAGGAAGAGTCACTTATTTATCATCATCATCTAGTCAGCAGTGCAGCTGCCTTTGAATTTAAGAGATTCCACATTAAGAGCTATAAAATTTTTCAAGCTTGCTCAGATAAAATTTTTTTTTAAATGAGGACTCAGTAGTTGTTCATTGAAATTCTATGACTGAAAAGTGGTCTCAACAAAAATGGTACATTACGAAGTAAATTTACCCCTTAGAATCACCCGTTTCCCTGGGGAAAATATCTTCAAGATGTGCCATAATCTGCCAGTTCCAGAATAGACCCCATCTGCTGTCTTGGGTCCCCTGGATGAGGTTTTTTTGGAAGATACCCTTCTTATTCCTGTGAGACATCACTGAATGGAATTTTTAGATTTGTTAATCACCATCAAGATGCTAAGTGTTGAGCAAACCAGCTCTGAGGAGCAGCTACCCAATTAAGAACACGGACACACATATGTTTGCATTTTTTAAAAGTTCTGCTGTTCTTTATCCCTAAAATGAACATGTTGACAAAGTGTAGTGAGGGCAAGAAAAGTAGAGGACGTCAAAAGGGAAATGTTTTTACAGTCGCTAAAAAGATTATTTCTCTTAAGTCACTCTGGGTTGCAGAAATAGTTCCTGTTTGGGGATGTTCGAATTCTAGGTCAGATTCCTAGAAACACATGCTTAGATGAGAGTTATGTCAAATAGTTTATTATTACAGCAATTCCACAGAAGATAGAAGAGAACAGAGAACAGCAGGGAATGCAGGAGCACGATTTATCTTCAGAGCTTGTCTTACAGGTAAATGCACAGGACTCAGTCTTTGGCTAGAAACTTCTTCATGGGGACTTGAATGGCTGGTTCTCCATGTTTAGACCAAAGCAGCTTCAGCAACGAAGGAATGTTTTCTTGAAGACTGACTGTGGGTGTCAGCCACTGGAGATGTAGACATGGAAGGGCTATGCAGAGAAGAGGCTTCTGGAGGGGTTTGGGTGGAGTGACCCCATTCACAGACATTTATTGCATCCCATTGATGGGAAGGCTTCCTTAACTCAACTGTGGTCCAGTTTAGGGAAAGGGAATGATGTCTCTATTTTGAAAATGAAAGCACAATTTGTTTGTGGGGGGAGGAGATCAAGTAATCATGTGAACTTACAAAACTTGTAAGTGAGCAGATTAAAATTTTGCCTTTGGGTTTTTCTGATGGCAACCCCATGCCCTATCCTCTAAATTCTGCTTTCTCTCTGTAGGCCATTTCAACGACTACAATGTGACTACTCTCTTGCAGGCTTTCCAGCAGGCAGGAAAAACAATCAGGGTGAGATAAGAATGAAACTCTGCTCAGCCCACAGTTGCTGGAGCAGGACTTCTAGAGTTTTGCTCAGATCATTATACTTTATCTATATTTAAGCACAGCACAATTTAGAGAGAAGGTACTCAGGTAACAATTAACTCAGTCCCAAGCTCACAACAACTTAAGACACATTTACATTACAGCTCTTTGCAAACTGTGTATGGCTTCATCTGTAAGATTGCTTTTTGACTTAGAAACAATGCTCAAAACAAGGGTATGGAGAGAATGACTGCGGTAAACATGATACCAGTGGGAGTCAGGATTGTCTTGGTCCTAAGATAACACATAAGTCACTTAGCCTGTGATATCACTCATAAGGATGGGTTTTATGGTCTTAAAGCAATACTCAAGGAGAGAGCGTCTGAGATAAGTAAAAACAAAAATTCTGGAAGATGTGGGTAGAGCCTGTGTCATCTGACGGCAACAGGTCACCAGGTTGGGAAACTATACCATTCCTGGCATTCCAGGAAGAGCAGCTGTGCACCTCAAGCCATTGAAGAGGTAAGCTGTGAGTTTAACTTTCTTAGCTCCTTCGGTGCTTATCTGGGTGCATTAGGCCTTTTTGTTCTTTTGGAATTATGATGCCAAACATCAACCACATTTCAGGTCGACCAGCAATACCCTAGTCCCCTATTGTGTGTCCATTATTTGGTTTGAGATTGTCTTAGTTAGAGTTTCTATTGCCATGGTGAAACTATTGCTGTGATGAAACACCTTGAAAGAGCAAGTTGAGGAGGGCAGAGTTTATTTGGCTTACTCTTCCATATTGTGTTCATCATCAAAGGAAGTCAGGACAGGAACTCAAATAGGGCAATAACCTGGAGGCAGGAGCTGATCCAGGAGCCATGGAGTGGTGGTGCTGACTGGCTTGCTCTCCATGGCTTTCTCAGGTGCTTTCTTATAGAATCTAGGACCACCAGCCCAGGGATGGCACCACCCACAATAGGCTGGGCCCTCCCCCATCAAGTACTCATATTAAAAATGGCCTAAAGTCAGATCTTATGGAGGCAGTTTCTCAACAGAAGTTTCCTCCTTTCAGATGACTCTAGTTTGTGTGTCAAATTAGCGTAAGACTAGGAAGCAAGGCACCATAGATGCAAAGAAGACTAATATTTAATCCTGTCCATGAAAGATTGTTGAACTAAATAATACGAACTAAATAACATACCACAACATGAATGCACCACAATAAGTTTTTTTTTTTTTTTTTGTAACATAATGGTAAAAGGAATGATACCGCTAACAGGAAGGAAGAAAGGCTTTCAGGAGCGATTGAGTCAAGCTTTTAAGTGTGATGAGACTTTGAATAAGTCAAACTGCTCTTTTTACTACCTTCCTAGAAGCAACATATAATAGGGACTTGAAGGGAGGAGAAGTTCAACAATGGGTGATTACGCCACTTTGTATATAGATTCTAGTCTATCTGACTCTGGACGTTGAGTCTTGTCATTGGCAGATACTCAGTGTGGTAGTCTGAATGAGAATGGCTCCTATATAGGCTCATATATTTGAATGACTGGTTTCCAGGGGGTGGAGCTGTTTGCGAGGAATTAGGAGGTGTGGCCTTGTTAGAGGAGGTGTGTCACTGGGGGTGCACTTTAAAGTGTCAAATAGCCCATGCCACTGCCAGTCAGTTTTCTGTCAGTCAAAGATGTCAGCCCTCAGTTACCCCTCTAGAGCCATGCCTGTCTGTCTGTGGCCATGCTCCTTGCCATAACGGTCATGGACTCTTATCCTCTGGAATGGTGAGCCCCAAGTTAAATGCTTTTATATATATATATATATATATATAAAAGCTGCCTTGGTTTCTTGAAATCGCAATAGAAAAGTAACTAAGCAACTCAACAAGTGCTTTTCCTCAGGTCCAGTCATAGGTTCACCTGTTTATCCCCATGTAATAAGGGTGATTTTTTTTTCTGATAAAAACTTGTAGCAATGTGAGGAAAAGGCCAGGGACAAATGAATAGGTGAATAAGATGACTAGGGCCAAGGTCAGGGCCAGTGGTTTTGCAGAAAGGCAAGTGTGAGTGACCCTGGGATGGAGCAGAAGAAGAAATGAAAAAACTAGCCAGTAAGGAGAAAGAGACGAGTGGGGGAACCTCCCCCTCCTCAGGCCAGGTCTAGATTTGACGTTGTGATTGGGTGTATCAGCAGACCAAATAGCAACTTATCTCTTCCTATAAAAAGGAAAAACAATCTGTTATTACTGCTTAGACTTCCTTAAAATTGCAGAGTGGTCAAAGTTCTCCAGGATGTTGAGAATAGAGAACAGGTCTGAGTTATCCGGAATTTCTAGGAATCTTTGTGGCAGTGATTTCAGTGGCTGAGGAGAAAGCTTTGGTGGTTAGCAGAGAAGGTTAAAAAAAAATCAAATGAAAAAAACATTAAAAAAAAAAACAATTGTTATTTCTTTCTCTCGCCTCTAGGCAGTATCTTCCGAAATGACATGATAAATGTTGTTTGGGGGGACTTTAACTTGAAGTCATTTGCTGAAAACCAAGTCTGAGGGCTGTTGCTTCCTCTCTGTGGTAGGTAAACAGACCCACTCACTCTCACCTTCGCTGTCAGAGAAGGAGGCTTGTGACACATGTTTCCAAGCAGATATAGCACTATTCGTAGGGCGTGCACTTCATTATTTTTGCTAAGCCAATTAAAGCTCAGATCATGGAAAAATAATTATAAATTCCAGACTGACGCTTCAGGCATCAAGCCTATGCATTCTGTTCTGAAGTGAATGAAGTGTCGGGGTTCAGGAGGCCTTTTCTTTATTAAAGGTTTTGTAGAGGGGTGCTGGGAGATGCAGCCTCTTGGTGGGAAACAGGAACTATTTATAATTCATGCATCATTCTCACGCTTGCTTCAACGTGATGTTAGTTTTTAGCACAGGCGCACAAGAAGGGAATCAATTAATTAGATTATTGTTTCTTCTCATTAAAGACCTCAGGCTTAAATATTATAAACATACCCAAACCATTAAAATTTAAGACATGTGCAAGGAGGAGGAAAGCTGTACACTATAAATCATCAAAGACAAGTAACTACCATGTCTCCATGACTGTTTATAACAACACCTGGAGCTCTTATGTTTATTACTGAAGCACTTGCTGTTACAAAGCCAGAATTATCCCATTCACTATCCACAGCTACAGGGAGCACAGTATGGTAGGTGATATGACTCATCTCTCATCTTCAAGGTCACCCGTTGGCACTGAACTCACTCAATTGATATGACTTCCTGAAGCAATCCCAATGAGTGACATGTGTCACCTCAGAGAAGAAGCTGGCAAGTGACTCTGTTTTTGTCTGTTTGTTTGTTTTGTTTTCTCCTCCAACAATAAGTCTCAGCTATGTACCAGATGGAAGGTTTTTCTCCCGGCCTAGGACTTGTAATAAGATGATGGTCAGCCTGTGATGAACATGCAATGTGGACTCTGTAAACGTGGGTTAATTTGTTACTACAGCATAGCTTAGCTTAGCCTTCAATGCTGAGAAAACAAAATGAAATGTGTGTACCAGGCCAATGGCAATATGAATTTCCCAAAGCTTCCACACCTTAGAAAATAGATCTCTCTCTCTCTCTCTCTCTCTCTCTCTGTCTCTGTCTCTCTCTCTCTCTCGTGTCTTTCTCTCTGTCTCTCTTTCTTCCTCCCTTCCTTCCTCTTTTCTTTTCTATCTCCTGGCCCTCTTTTGTTCTCCACTGTTTTGTTTTGTTTTGGGCCTTTCCCCCCCCCTCACTGTGGTCACATCAGGTGACTTTGCTATTGATTACACAGGACAGTAATATATCATGTGCACTGTGACAGCTCACACTTTCTATTTTAAGTAGAGCCCTTTCCAGTTCTTCCCCTAGGTTGGGTAGTTGTGGTTTACAGACCTTCTCCTCATTTGTTTTTCCTTCCTTGTCTCCAAAGGCACTGTCTGGACTCAATTGTACCATTATTACCCCCAGAAATAGTGTCCCTCTATGTATGTGCGGTGTTGCAGCTTCCTTTATCACTGTTTATATTTTGACACATAAAGCCATTGTATTGAGGCTGGGCTACTTGTCCTGTCTTCCGAATGGGAGAAAGATTTCTCAGTTAACTGCAGAGAGGTTTCCCCATCTGAGGCATAAGCTCCTGGCTGGGGATGGAGTGTGCTCTTTCAGCTTTATCCTCTCAGAACAAGGACGATGGAACCATTTTTCTTTTCTTTTTTTAAAATAATTTTTATTTCATTTTTTATTAATCACAGGTTATGTACTTTGTATCCCAGCTGAAGCCCCCTCCCTCATTCCCTCCCAATCCCACTCTCCCTCCCTCATCTCCTCCCTGTTCCTTTCCAAGTCCACTGATAGGGGAGGACCTCCTCCCCTTCTATCTAACTCTAGCTTAATAGGTCTCTTCAGGACTGGCTGCAATGTCCTCCTCTGTGGCCTAGCAAGGCTGCTCCTCCCTGGGGGGGGGTGTCGAAGAGCCAGCCATTGAGTTCATGTCCAAAATAGTCCCTGTTCCCCTTACTAGGGTACCCACTTGGATATTGAGCTACCATGGGCTATATCAGAGCAGGGATTCTAGGTTATATCCATACATGGTTCTTGGTTGGAGAAAAGTCTCATGAAAGACCCCTGTGCCCAGATATATTTGGTCCTTGTGG
>JAQQSO010004723.1:0-12557 GCA_028658305.1 Pachyuromys duprasi | reverse complement strand
AGTAGTTTTGGTTGGCATCTGTGTTCCCTTAAAGACTGCATGACTTCTGCCCAAGCCCTTCTGGCTTTCATAGTTTCTGATGAGAAGTCTGGTGTGAGTCTGATTGGTCTACCTTCATATGTTACTTGACCCTTTTCCCTTGCTGCCTTTAATATTTTTTCTTTGTTTAGTAGGTTTAGTGTTTTGACTATGATGTGACAGGAGGTATTTCTTTTCTGGTCTAGTCTATTTGGTGTTCTGTAGGCTTCTTGTATGTTTATGGACATTTCTTTTTTTTAAGTTGGGAAAATTTTCTTCTATGATTTTGACTGGTCAAAATGTCCCCCAATCCACTCAGTCTGGGGTGGTTCCAGCAATCGGCTCGTGCCCGCCGCACACCTGTGCGTTGAGGCAGGACTTGGGTTCCTCCCAGACCCGCTGGCAGACTCACACACTGACTGAGTTTTTGCTGGCGGAAGTGTCTGGCGTGTTCTCTGCAGTGTGCGGACTGGTCAAAAGGGTTCCCCAATCCACTTAGTCTGAGGTGGTTCCGATGATCTGTCTGAGCCTGCAGCACACCTGCGGGTTGAAGCAGAACCCTGGTGCAGTGTGAGCTAGCAGGGTGCAGTTCAGTGAAAAGGGCACCCAGTTCCTCCTGAGATTGCCCGCGAGACTGTGTGATCCAGTCTATAATGGCGGGTGCAGGCGCCCAGTGCAGCTGCTCGTTCAGATCAGAGCTGTGCGCCACTGGTCACCGGGAGATTTTTCCATGTAATAACTGGGTGTCCCTAGGGTTTTCCCGCTTGATTTTCTCACCTTAGGAGTTCAGCTCACCTGGCACTCACAATGCTGGCGTTTTAGGTCCCAGAGTTCAGTCTCCTGGTCGCTGCGTTGTTTCTGCTCTCCTACTCCTCAGACACAGTGTTCTCTTGTGGCAGCCATCTTGGATCCATCCACAGATCACTCTTAATATTACTGGCTAGTACTGGATATTAGAGATGTGAGTGGGGCAAATATAGATGTAGAAGCCAGAGGTTTCTCTAAGAGGAGAGAATATGAGGAAGCTGATCCTGTGAATGAGAAAGGGGAAATGGAAATGGACCATGTGGCTAGTGGTTCATCAACCAAATAGCCCTACAGGTCTAGGGCTGAATAAGCCCTAGAACCACTATGCCTGGTACCAAGGCTCTATCAGCAGTAAGGCTGAGTCTCTTTGAGGGAATCTCATCTGCAGGAAAGGCTAAGTGCAGGTAGGCAGGTTTAGAATGGAGGTAGGAAAGGAGACAGTGGCCTTTTAGGGTCTACAAGAGACTGCAGCTTTGCATCTTCAAAAACAGCAGGACAGAAACAAATTAGTAAAAGCAGCTGGCAGTGGTGGAAAGCACAGCACTTTTTTTTAACCAAGGTGTCTGCCAATCATGTGACTGACCTTGATTGCCCTAAGTTAAGATGGTGAAACTGTGTGTTTGCACATAGTGGAGATGGTAGTAAAGCGATGACTCCTCCCTCCTTATCCCAAAATCAACATGGAGAATACCCATGTGCTGTGCATGGCCATAGCTACCTAGGGAGACCAGGAGCTTGCTGGTGTGATGGCTGTCGTGGCTTGGTTTGAAACTCTCCATGTGCTCACATGGCATGGCTGATGAAAAGGCTGCCCAACTGAAAACCCTCCTCTGTAATTCAGCCTCTCCCAGCAGGCATTATGTGGGATATTTAAAACCTCAACCATGAGGCCTGAGGCAGAGTTTCAACCTAAAGCCATCTGTGTGCATGCAGGGTCCCAAGCAATTGCTTACCTAACAGCAATAGTTTAGAAACAGGCTGTTTCTCTGTCTAAAGTGGCAGTTTCAGCGTCTGAAATGAAATGTTTTAATTTCCCCAAGCTGATTTTGGTTCAGCATAAGTGTTCGCTATGTCTCTGGTGCTTGGAGCACATGGCAGAATGCTGAGTCTGAGCAGCTATAAGCAGTGGGACAGGTGTGGGCAGTAAGGGCAGGGCAGTTAAGAAAAAGTGTAGGTTTTAAGGCATATGTGGTTTAATGGTGGTTAGGGATAGGTAGAACAGAAAAGAAAAATCTGTTGCTGACATCATGGTCCAATTAAAAGTGTCCTGGCATGACTAGACCATGTGCTACCAGAAGAGCCCTTCTGGGGAAAAGCCCAGACGTTAGGACCAATGAAATGATGATGTGCACAACATATTTTATTTGAAAGAGGTTTAGTGGATGGAGATGAAGATACAGAGACAAGGAGAGAGCGAGACATTATATGGGGAAAAGTGGGGTGCATCCTGACAGAGAAAATGGACAGGGCAAGAGGGCAAGAGGGAAAAAGATCAAGAAGGCAAGAGTGAAAGAGGGTGAAAAAGTGGGTGATGGTCCTCTTAAGAAGCAACTTAACTATGCCTGCCAGGTGACACCATAGGTTGCTAGTCAACCCAGAAGCAAGCTACCTCAATACTAACATTCACTATCACGTACATTTTGCATACCATATTTTTCAGTTAAAATTTCCAACAATTTCTTTTACATTTCTCTTACGCTTGTAAAGAGCCTAAGTTTTGTTTTTGTTTTTTTCTATTATTTTGACATGTTTACAAAACTCTTTGGGAAGAAAATGTGTATGTAGTATGGCTCAAATTATGGAACAGGCACTTCAAAGCTGCTTTTACTCAACACAACTGAATTCTTATTTGGACTCTCAACACAATAAAAAGTAGGTTGAAAATATTATTTTCTGACTTCATGATGTGTCTTTCTCATTTACTTTGGCTGAAAACACAGAACTTAGGAATTGTCCTTAACCTTTTTGTTTGAGTCACCTTAGATTCTGGAACCCATAGAACCTTGCAATACAGACAGCTATTCATGAGGTAAGGTGGCACACTGGAGGAGAAGGAGTAATCTCCTATTACCACAAAGAGTATTGCTTCTTCTAGCTACTTTCTCATGATCAAATTGACCACAGCTACATTAGGACTAATTCATTTGGCATGTCCTTTGCGTCTTTCCCCATTCCTTCCACTTTTAAAAAACATATACCTTCCATTTCTGCCCCAAAGACAGATGTGAAGTCAATGAACCTCTTTAACTCTTTCTCTTCTCTGTATGGATGAACTGTGCCAATCTCTTTTCCCTATTTTTCACCATTACTTGTTCTTTAAATTAGAACACTGAAGACAGGCTGAATGTGGATAACTTGGACTGCCAGAGCTGGGCTTCTCCACTAAAAGCTGATTACAATTAGAGGAAGACAAACATTTTAAAGATGTATTTTGTTATCTGATGAAACAAGCATCGAGATAAAATACTAATTTCTTAGTTTTTAAATTTTATTTATTTATTATAATATATTAACATTGTATAAAGTGCAGCATTACACAAAGTATAATGCAGCCCCATCCCTCATCTCCTTCCAGTCCCACCCACCCTCCCTCTTCTCTCCTTATGTCCTTTCCTTAGTGCCCTGATAGGGGAGGCCATCCTCTCCTTCTCTCTGATCCTAGCTTATCATGTCTCATCAAGGCTGGCTGCATCATCTTCCTCTGTGTTCTGGCAAGGCTTCATCCCCCAGTGGGAAGGGATCAGAGAGGCAGCCACTGAGTTCATGTCAGAGACAGCCCCTGTACTCCTTACTAGGGACTGAGCAGCTTTTGAACAGGGGGTCTATGTCCTTTTCATACATGGTCCTTGGAATTTCTTAGTTTTTATTGTTCATTGAACAAACTGTATGTGTATATTGAAGAATAGCTCCACCTGCTGACAGTTGGTAGAGCTCTGCATTCATCTTGATTTCAACATTTCATATTTGCTGTTTTCAAGTTACTTAAATGATAAATAAATTGTAAGGGAAAGTATTTGACTGTGAGTAATTTTTAGTATGTCATTGATGATCTCTTTTATAACTGGAGTCTTTCTCTTCAGTGTGACATACTTTACTTATGTATTAGAAGCGGGAATTGCTATTGCTCTTGAAGATTAAAATGAAAGGTAATGAGTATCTGAAACAGATAAATGTATTTGAAAGGAATTGTCAGCATATACAGTGTGAGATATTTAAAGGTGATGAAAAAATGTTTTAGAAGGCAGCAATAAATAATCTCAATATTGCTTTACATATAAATGGCAATTATAATGCAGTGTTATCACTGATTTTAATTCTCAATTGTGTCTTTCAAAGCAAAAATGTGCTAGCTACATATAATAATTCAAATGCTTTGGTTAACTCTAGCATGAGTGCTGTTCTGAAACAGTTATGACTAGCAAAGGAAAAACAAATAGGAAAACCACTAATACAGGTTAATAGCAATTTGCCTAAGAGGGGGAAGATGGCTTCAGCCAAAGTATTTCCATTGAATTTGTCTGAACTTTTATATAAAGGAAGTTATTTTATAAAGACAATTCCCAACATTGTTAACTCTTTCATTCCTCTGAGTGATGCTGATTGTCATTAGGAGATGCAGAGATGAGCCCAGTCAAATTGAAACTGTGTAACTGACTTTTCACATCTCAAACAGTGCTTGGCACTGTCTTGTGAGAAAATAGACTCCTTGGCATATGCAATGTGTGCTTCACAATAGCATATGTTTGTTCAGAAGAACCTTTCACAACTCATGGCAGAGAGCAGGTGCGTGTCTAATTGTGATAAGGAATGGAATTCACTAGTAAATCTCTCATCCTAGAACTGAATAAGAAAATGAAGGGTTTTCTCCAGAATGATTTTTGCCACCTTCCGAAGTTGATATCTTGGTACTTTCTCACAGCTTTGACATTCTCTTTTAAATATATGAATACTCTTCCTACATAGATGCTGCTTTGCCCACATTTCTGCACTCTGTCTATGCCTGCACACAAAAAGCTTTTCATGGGGAGATTTGATTGCTAAGAGATAGGTCCTTAAACAACAGTTTCCATATTGGTGAGATGTCTATATATAAAAGATTATTTCTTAGCATTCCAAAGAAACAGTTTTAAAAAGAAACTTTCGAGCCAAAAATTCTGCACTCAGGGCATTCTGGAGAGACTGATGAATCAACCAAGGACCATTTATGGAGATAATCTAGCCTCCCTGCCAAGATGCAACCCATGGGCAGCTCAGCCTCCATGTGGTTTCTCTAATAAGGGGAACACAGACTGTCAGTGGCAAGCTATTTCACAATCTCCTCTGAGGAGGGAGATGCCTTGCAAGGCCACAGAGGAGGACAATGCAGCCAGTCCTGATGAGACCTGAAAAGCTGGGTTCAGACAGAAGGGGAAGAGGTCCTCCCTATCAATGTTATTGGAGAGGGGCATGGGAGAAGATAGGAGAGGGAGGGTGAGACTGGAAGGGAATGAGGGAGGGGACTACAGCTGGGATACAAATTGAATAAACTAATTAATATAAAAATTTAATTAAAAATAAATGACATTCACACAAAGCATTCCATAATTTTTCTCATTAATGGAGAGTTTTCATTAACAGAAATTATCATGTCACAGCCATTGTTGACATTAATAAAGAATAAGGTATTAATAGTGAAATGTCTAGTTTGGATGACAATTATGAAAATACTCTCTCTTGTAGAAAGTTTTAGCGAAGTATTTACCACCTATCTCTGGAGGAGGAGTCTATTTCACGGTAATTGAAGTCACTAATCTGTTCACAACTACACACAAACACACACACACACACGCATTCTAAACTTTAACATTGCTATGAGAGATTCATCATACCAATGTTCATACATTTAGTACTCAAGATTTTTTTCTATATTTGCTTATGCCTATATTAGATGTAGATGCCTAAATTACACCACAGATAACAATATTATGTGGTAATTTTAGTAAATCACTAAAGTATGATCAAACATACATCTTTCAGCAAACTGCATTGCTTCTGTATTAAACTTTGATAAAAGTAGAATGCAAATTTCATTAAGTTGTGTTTTTAACAAAATAAAGGCAGGCAATGAAGCATATTAAATCAATGAACCTCAGACTATTGACAGAAAATATCAATGGAAATGCTAGAACATATGTCTTAAAGAATATTTTAATTAATGCACTTATAGCCATGTCTAAGTTAATTAAATTAAAAATAAACTTCTTGTGCTGAAATATTTATAATGAAGCTGTGTATTTAAAATTTTGGTAAAATAATTTTTTATTTGCCTTAAGTGTTATCTAGTAAATGCCTACTTCTGTTAATTGGATGTTAATTCAGGAGATGTCTATATTTGAAAACTGTAAATTTCTTATTCATCTTTTTATATTACAGCTATGGAAAGCACGATTTGTTTCCGCAGCCTTGCTAACATGATTGGAAATAATTGTCTTATTTCATTCTTTCATTCATTCATTCATTCATTCTTTCATTTGTGGCTAATTCCTTTCACACATTTTAATACTAGTGATAATGCTAGTGAAGATGACTTTTCATGAAAACTTTTATGAAGAGTTCAACATGTCTGTGTCAAACAATTTTTTAAAAAAGCACTGCATTCTCATCTCATCATTAGAGCTGTAGCACCAAGTTAAAAAAGTCAGAAATAATAAAGCAGGTTAGAAATTGGTAGTTATTTGAACCAAGGATAATGATTTTATCATTATCTCCCCATACTTTCATAGGATTCCCTGCACTCTGCCCAAAGTTTGGCTTTCAGAGTAGAGGCTTTCAGAGACCCTCCATCATGGTAGGGAGTCCTGTTCCCTGTTTTTCCTTCTTCCAAAGTCCATCGCATTTGTCTTTCTGAGTGAGGATTGATAATCTTACCTAGGGACCTCCTTCTTGCTTAGTTTCTTTAGATGTACAGATTTTAGAATATTTATTCTATATTATATGTCTAATACCCACCTCTAACTGTGTATGTACAGTGTGTGTATTTCTGCTTCTGGGATACCTCACTAGGATGATTTTTTCTAGATCCCACCATTTGCCTGCAAATTTCATGATTTCTTTGTTTTTAATTGCTGAGTTAACTAATTTTTAATATTTGCTAAACATTTACTTCTTTATTTCATAGAACAAAATTTTAATAATTTCTTCTTAGCCTTTGAGAAAATAATGTAATAATATAATTTTATTCTTTCCTTTCCTTGCTCTAAACCCTCCCATATGTACTTCTTTGCTTTCTTTCAAAACCATTTTTAAAATTATTGTTGCATATGTACACATAAACAAACAATTCTTGCTTCAATATTAGACATTGCAGTACTAATCAGTGTCTAATTAAAAGAAAAATATCAAACTGATCCTTAAAAATGACAGTGTAAAAGGCAAAAGATTTAAATGATCTGAAGAGAAACCAGAGTGCCTACCACTTAGGGCCTCTAAAAGACTCTACCTAGCAGTTTATCAAAGCAGATGCCCAGACTCATAACCAAACTTTGAGCAGAGTGCAGGGATTCATATGAAAGAAGAGGTAGTAAGACCTGGAGAGTACAGGAGCTCCACAAGGAGAGCAACAGAACCAAAATATCTGGACTCAGGGATATTTTCTGAGATTGATATTCTAACCAATGTACATTCACGGATATAACCTAGAACCCCAGTTCAGATGTAGCCCATGGCAGCTCAGTATCCAAGTGGGTTCCCTACTAAGGAGAAGAGGGACTGTCTCTTACATAAACTCAGTGGCTGGCTCTTTGACCACCTCCCCTGAGGGAGGAGCAGCCTTGCCAGAACACAGAGGAGGACATTGCGGCCAGTCCTGATGAGACCTGATAAGCTAGGGTTGGATGGAAGTGGGGATGGACTTCCTCTATTGGTGGACATGGAGAGGGGCATGAGAATAGAGGGTGGGATTGGAAGGGAATGAAGGAGAGTGCTACAGCTGGGGGCAAAGTGAAAAAATATATATATTTCATGTAAAAAATAAAAATTAATTAAAAATGACAGTGTAATTTGAAAATCAAAAAAGCTGGATAAGCTGATAGTTTATATGTCATCTTACAAACTAGGATAACCCTACTATAGTTAATGTCAATTGTACTGGTTTCAAGTGAAAAGTTTGCTCATAGTAGGACTGACTTACAGGATTTTGAAAGTAGAGCATAAAAATTCAGGATTTCAAAAGCAAACTGTAGACAACAACAGGTAGGTAGCCTGGCAATGGTAGTGCACACCTTTACTCCCAGAACTAGAGAGGTGGGGGCAGGCAGAGTTTTGTGAGTTTGAGCCCAGTCTAGTCGACAGAGCGAGTATCAACACAGTCAGACCTGTTACACAGAGAAACTCTGCCTGAAAAAAAAGGAAGCCTTTCAGGTACATGAGGTTTCATTTATTCATTTTTGATATTTGAACCTGTGCTGTTGGTGTTCTGTCCAGGAAACTCTCTGCTGTGTCAGTGAGGTCAAGGCTCTTCCCCACTTTTTCTTCTAACAGATTTAGTTTTTCTTCTTTATTTTGAAGTCTTTGATCCACTTGAACTTTAGTTTTGTGAAGGGTAATGAATATGGGTCTATTTGCTTTTTTCTGCATGTAAACATCCAGTTATACCAGCAATATTTGTTGAAGATGCTATCTTTTTTCCATTTTATGGTCTTGCCCTCATCGTCAAAAATCAAGTATCTTTAGTTCTATTAGTGTATTTTTGGTCTTTGATTTGATTTCGTTGGTCTGCTAGTCCATTTCTATGCCAGCCCCAAGCTGCTTTTATTACTGCTGCTCTAAAGTACAGCTTGAGATCAGGGAATAAAAAAAACATTTATTATACAGGATTGTTTTAGATATTCTGGATTTTTGCTCTTTCTTTTTTTGTTTTGATTTGATTTTGAGAATTGTTATTTCAAGGTTTGTAAATAATCATGTCGGTATTTTGATGGGGATTGCATTCAATCTGTAGATTGCATTTAGTAAGAGGACCATTTAGATTTTGTTAATCCTACCAGTCCATGAGCATGGGAGATCTTTCCATCTTTTGATTTCTTCTTCAATTTCATTACTTCAGAGGCTTGAGGATTTTGTGTTTGTTTATTTTTGTTGTTGTTTTTTCATACAGGTCTTTCCCTTGCTTGGTTAGAATAATCTCTAGGTACTTTATGTTATTTGTGGCTATTGTGAAGGGTATTTTTCCCTAATTTCTTTTTCAGCCTATTTTTCTGTTATATATATAAGGAGTACTTCAGTGTTTTTGAGTTAATTTTGTATCTAGCAACTTTGCTGAAGGTGTTGATCAGCTGAAGGAATTATCTGGTAAAACCTTTGGGGTGACTAATGTAAATTATCATATCATCTACAAATGGTAATATTTTGATTTCTGTAAAAGAAAGGACACTGACATCGAAACAAAATGATAGCCAACAGACTGGGAAAAAAATCTTCACCAACTCTCCATTGGAAAGAGGGCTAATATCCAGAATATATAAAGAATTAAAGAAGGTAAACACTAACAAAGCAAGTAATCCAGTTGAAAAATGGTGTACAGAGCTAAACATAATTCTCAACAGAGGATTTTTGAATGCAGACAAACATTAAAAGAAATGCTTAGTCATCTGAAAAATGCAAATAAATAGGACACTGAGATTCCATCTAGCACCCAACAGAATGGCTAAGACCAAAATTCAAGGAATTTCAGATCAATCCTCATTCAGAAAGGGAAAGTAATCTTGTGCATTCTCACAAATTAGGAGTAGTGTAACCTCGAGATTCAGCTATACCACTCCTGGGCATGTATCTGAAAAGTGTTCTACCAAATATTTGCTCAACCATGTTCACAGCACTTTTATTTAAAATAGCTAGAATCTGTGTGGGTCAAGCGTTAGTCTCACAGGCGAGAACGTACTCGGACACCAGGATCCTTCTGCAGCAAGCGTTTATTCTAACAGTGATGGGAGGACGAACCCAAGCCCCGAAATGGCACGCCTTTTATACCCTCTGGGTGGTGTGTTCGTCTCTGATTGGCAGAGGCCGGTCAGGCCATATGACATGTTGGTTCCTTATTGGCAGAGGTTAGTCAGACCATATGACGTATCTAAATAGCGTGATTCTAGGGCTGGTTTACCGCCCAGGCACATGCGCAGTTTGCAGGACATGCGCAGTTTGCAGGCTCTCTACATCTCCCCCTTTTTGTTTTATTAAGACACAATGGCCAAAGGTAGAGGTCTGATCCCTGGTGCAGATGGCACATGTACTGGTACGGTCTTTGAACCTTCATTCATTGACCGTCCTGACCCGGCCAGTGTCCTTTTTCCCAGGGGAGGGCAACATTTAGACACAACCTTCATGCAATCAGACATGCCTTTCAGAGAGCCTCCAGCCGAGGCAATTTGAGATTCTCTGTGCAGTGCCTCGCCTAGCAGACCAAGTGTGACGGAAATATTTTAAGCAAGCGTGATACCCTTCCCGTGCAATGGAGCAATCTCCCGGGAGTGCAAGGGCTATCACGTGCTTATTTGTACAGCATAGAAAGCCATACCTCTGGGGAGGAGCCTTGTTCTATTGCCACAAGTGCCTGTGCTATGACCACCTTGTCACGGTTGTGTTGATTTTTGATTCTGCAAAGCAACCACAAAACCAAGACTAATCCACCACAGAGTAATGTGCCAACTAATCCAACCCCCACCCACTCTTTGAAGAAGGAAAAGGCCGAAGAGATCCAAGATGAAAATCCCTCCGTCAATGATAAATCCATCCGTGTTGAGTTGACTTGAGTAATGGCCAGCCGCAATTCTCGAAGTCTCTCTTCAAATTTTACAGTCCAATTATGTAATATGAACTGAGACAAGGTCTTAGACAAATTAGCCGCTTTAGTAAAATTTTTATATTGGACAGAGGTAATGCAGAGGTCAGATAATTTTAGCTCACAACCTAATTGGGCCATTTGCCACAAGACATCTACTTGCTCCTGGACAAGATCAATACGTTGATTGACCAGCATAAAGCCTCCCTGTACTTGGGAACTAATGGAGGTCTGTACGTCCAGAACCGCGGTCACACTTGCTGATAAATCATTAAGTGTATCCACAGTCTGTACCAAGGTAGAAAAAGCTATGGCTGAGGCTGTGACTGAAGCCGTAACGGCTGCAGCCACTACAATTCCCACAATCACCTCAGATAGGCCAAAATCTCTTTTATGTCTAAAAAGCCTTAAACTACTTGGGGCCTCAATTGGCACGGGAATGAAACAAGGGACCCTCGTTACCATAGCAAAGGGGTGGCTTGAAACATTCCAACATAAGGTATAGAAGCAATTATGAGAAGAGCAAAATAAGGTATCACTAAAATTAACAATAGGAGTGTTGCTTACTATCCACATAAAAGGAGGCCAAACACATATTGGTGCTGGCACATAGGATACCCTTTTAAATGATTTATAGGATACATCAGAAGTTGTCCAAGACATGCTTCCGGAGGATCCCAAAGATCCTTTCCAATTGAAGCTCAGCTGTCCCTTTTCTACATATCCCCCGAGAGCCATAGCTATGGGAGATAGATCAGTGCAGCTTCCATTAATACCACAAAGGAGCCATTGATTAAAGGGATTGGTATTTCCTTATTAACATCCATATGTGTAAAATTACAACCAGAAAAGGTTCTATTAAAATAATTACTAATCATGGGAGAGAAGGAAAAAATCTTATTAACTGCCCAGGATGATTTCCGGGTCTGACACCCTGTCCATGGTAGCATAACATCATCCATCATTTCACTTTTACAAAAGGGGGCCATGCGTGGCTGTTGTGGCGGAGCCTCATCCCCATCCCGACTGGGCCACCATCCCGAAAGGACTGTAGCGTTGGCCACCATATCATGAGTTGCTCCCCAGGTTGCTTCTTTTATCCAGGCTGCTGACTGATTATACAATTGAATGCAACTGGTAACCTCTTCTCGTGTAAGAATGGTTACAAAGCACAAGCTTCCTTTTAGTTGAAAGCTTCTATTATTTTCTATTGAATGGATTTGTTCATCACGTGGTAGATAAGCAATACCAAAATCCTTGTTTGTTGTGAAGAATCGGGGAAAACCTGAGCATCATGCATCACAGGCATGGGTAGGGGGAATGTTGACATAATAGCCCATCTGGATCCCATTGTTATACTAGGAACCTGATTCCATAGTATCAAGGCAGCAATTTGGAGTACCCATAGATCCATCTTCCTGTTGATTATTCTCCAGTGTTGTGATCACTCTTCCTGTTAATCTCTCAGGTAGCCAGAAAGGATTATCTTCCTCCTGTGAAAAAACACAGATAGCTCCCCTGGATCTTATTAAAATAGGATCCGGGCCTTTCCATTGACCTGTCAGGACATCCTTCCACTTGATCATTTCTTTAGGCCTGTTAGGCTCTGAGCAATGACGGTCAGCAGCTGTGTGACCATGCTCATCCAAATTTAAAAAATTAAGAGTAAAGAGTGCTGTAGAAACAGTCACTTGTGGTACTGAGGGCAGGGCCTCCTCAATTCCCCCTTTTTGTTTTATTAAATAAGATTTTAAAGTGCGATGGGCTCTTTCAATGATGCCTTGTCCTTGAGGATTATATGGGAGGCCTGTCAGATGTTTTACTCCCACATGAAGACAGAACTGTCCAAATTTTTGAGAGGTATAGGCGGGCCCATTATCAGTTTTTAAAATTTTAGGTTTGCCCCATGCGCTCCACA